>CAXAQZ010001229.1:302500-455000 GCA_963971145.1 Sussaba pulchella | reverse complement strand
GAACACACGAACACACAAACACACAAACACACAAACACACAAACACACAAACACACATACACACGAACACACAAACACACAAACACACAAACACACAAACACACAAACACACAAACACACAAACACACAAACACACAAACACACAAACACACAAACACACAAACACACAAACACACAAACACACAAACACACAAACACACAAACACACAAACACACAAACACACCAACACACAAACACACAAACACACAAACACACAAATGAACAAGCACACAAACACACAAACACACAAACGAACAAACAAACAAATACACAAACATACAAACACACAAACACGAAAACACACAAACACACAAACACACGAACACACAAACCCACAAACACACAAACAAACAAACACACAAAGACACAAACACGCAAACACACGAACACACAAACACACAAACACACAAACACACAAACACACACACACAAAAACACCAACACCCAAACACACTAACACACAAACACCTAAACACACAAACACCCAAGCACACAAACACACAAGCACACAAACACACAAACACACAAACACACAAACACACAAACACACAAACACACAAACACACAAACACACAAACACACAAACACACAAACACACGAACACACAAACACACAAACACACAAACACACCAACACACAAACACACAAACACACAAATGAACAAGCACACAAACACATAAACACACAAACGAACAAACAAACAAATACACAAACATACAAACACACAAACACGAAAACACACAAACACACAAACACACGAACACACAAACCCACAAACACACAAACAAACAAACACACAAAGACACAAACACGCAAACACACGAACACACAAACACACAAACACACAAACACACAAACACACACACACAAAAACACCAACACCCAAACACACTAACACACAAACACCTAAACACACAAACACCCAAGCACACAAACACACAAGCACACAAACACACAAACACACGAACACACGAACACACAAACACCCGAACACACAAACACACAAACACACAAACACACAAACACACAAGCACACAAACACACAACTACACAAACACACAAACACACAAACACACAAACACACAAACACACAAACACACAAACACACAAACACACAAACACACAAACACACAAACACACAAACACACAAACACACAAACACACAAACACACAAACACACAAACACACAAACACACAAACACACAAACACACAAACACACAAACACAAACACACGAACACACGAACACACGAACACACAAACCCACAAACACACAAACACGCAAACACACAAACACACAAACACACAAACACACAAACACACAAACACACAAACACACAAACACACAAACACACAAACACACAAACACACAAACACACAAACACACAAACACACAAACACACAAACACACAAACACACAAACACACAAACACACAAACACACAAACACACAAACACACAAACACACAAACACACAAACACACAAACACACAAACACACAAACACACAAACACACAAACACACAAACACACAAACACACAAACACACAAACACACAAACACACAAACACACAAACACACAAACACACAAACACACAAACACACAAACACACAAACACACAAACACACAAACACACAAACATACGAACACACAAACACACAAACGCACAAACACACAAACACACAAACACATAAACACACAAACACACAAACACACAAACACACAAACACACAAACACACAAACACACAAACACACAAACACACAAACACACAAACACACAAACACACAAACACACAAACACACAAACACACAAACACACAAACACACAAACACACAAACACACAAACACACAAACACACAAACACACAAACACACAAACACACAAACACACAAACACACAAACCCACAAACACACAAACACACAAACACACAAACACACAAACACACAAACACACAAACACACAAACACACAAACACACAAACACACAAACACACAAACACACAAACACACAAACACACAAACACACAAACACACAAACACACAAACACACGAACACAAAAACACACAAACACACAAACACACAAAGACACATACACACAAACACACAAACACACAAACACACAAACACTCAAACACACGAACACACAAATTCACAAAAACACGAACACACGAACACACAGACACACAAACACACAAACACACAAACACGCAAACACACAAGCACACAAACACACAAACACACAAACACACAAACACACAAACACACAAACACACAAACACACAAACACACAAACAAACAAAGACACAAACACACAAACACACAAACACACAAACACACAAACACACAAACACACAAACACACTAACACACAAACACACAAACACACAAACGCACAAACACACAAACGCACAAACGTACAAACACACAAACACACAAACACACAAACACACAAACACACAAACACACAAACACACAAACGAACAAACACACAAATACACAAACACACAAACACGCGAACACGCGAACACACAAACACAAAAACACGAAAACACACAAACTTTCAAACACACAAACACACGAACACACGAACACACAATCACACGAACACACAAACACACAAACACACAAACACACAAACACACAAACACACAAACACACGAACACAAAAACACACAAACACACAAACACACAAACACACAAACACACAAACACACAAACACACAAACACACAAACACTCAAACACACGAACACACAAATTCACAAAAACACGAACACACGAACACACAGACACACAAGCACACAAACACACAAACACGCAAACACACAAGCACACAAACACACAAACACACAAACACACAAACACACAAACAAAGACACAAACACACAAACACACAAACACACAAACACACAAACACACAAACACACAAACACACAAACACACAAACACACAAACACACAAACGCACAAACACACAAACGCACAAACACACAAACACACAAACACACAAACACACAAACACATAAACACACAAACGAACAAACACACAAACACACAAACACACAAACACACAAACACACAAACACATAAACACACAAATACACAAACACACAAAAACACAAACAAACAAACACACAAACACACAAACACGCATACACAAACAAACAAACACACAAACACACATACACACAAACACACAAACACAAAAACACACAAACCCACAAAAACACAAAAACACAAACACACAAACACACAAACACACAAACACACAAACACAAAAACACACAAACACACAAACACCCAAACACACAAACACACAAACACCCAAACACACAAACACACGCACACCTGAACACACAAACACACAAACACACAAACACACAATCACACAAACACACAAACACACGAATACACAAACACACAAACAGACAAACACAGAAACACACGAACGCACAAACACACAAACACACAAACACATAAACACACAAATACATAAACACACAAACACACAAACACACAAACACACAAACACACAAACACACAAACACAAAAACACACAAACACACAAACACACAAACACGAAAACACACAAACACACAAACACACAAACACACAATACACAAACACACAAACACACAAACACACAAACACACAAACACACAAACACACAAACACACAAACAGACAAACACACAAACACACAAACACACGAACACACAAACACACAAACACACATACACACAAACACACAAACACACAAACACACAAACACACAAACACACAAGCACACAAACACACAAACACACAAACACGAAAACACACAAACACACAAACAAACAAATACACAAACATACAAACACACAAACACGAAAACACACAAACACACAAACACACGAACACACAAACACACAAACACACAAACAAACAAACACACAAACACACAAACACGCAAACACACGAACACACAAACACACAAACACACAAACACACACACACACAAAAACACAAAAACACAAACACCCAAACACACTAACACACAAACACCTAAACACACAAACACCCAAGCACACAAACACACAAGCACACAAACACACAAACACACGAACACACGAACACACAAACACACGAACACACAAACACACAAACACACAAACACACAAACACACAAACACACAAACACACAAACACACAAACACACAAACACACAAACACACAAACACACAAACACACAAACACACAAACACACAAACACACAAACACACAAACACACAAACACACAAACACACAAACACACAAACACACAAACACACAAACACACAAACACACAAACACACAAACACACAAACACACAAACACACAAACACACAAACACACAAACACACAAACACACAAACACACAAACACACAAACACACAAACACACAAACACACAAACACACAAACACACAAACACACAAACACACGAACACACGAACACACGAACACACAAACCCACAAACACACAAACACGCAAACACACAAACACACAAACACACAAACACACAAACACACAAACACACAAACACACAAACACACAAACACACAAACACACAAACACACAAACACACAAACACACAAACACACAAACACACAAACACACAAACACACAAACACACAAACACACAAACACACAAACACACAAACACACAAACACACAAACATACGAACACACAAACACACAAACGCACAAACACACAAACACACAAACACATAAACACACAAACACACAAACACACAAACACACAAACACACAAACACACAAACACACAAACACACAAACACACAAACACACAAACACACAAACACACAAACACACAAACACACAAACACACAAACACACAAACACACAAACACACAAACACACAAACACACAAACACACAAACCCACAAACACACAAACACACAAACACACAAACACACAAACACACAAACACACAAACACACAAACACACAAACACACGAACACAAAAACACAGAAACACACAAACACACGAACACACAAACACACAAACACACAAACACACAAACACACAAGAACACAAACACTCAAACACACGAACACACAAATTCACAAAAACACGAACACACGAACACACAGACACACAAACACACAAACACACAAACACACAAACACGCAAACACACAAGCACACAAACACACAAACACACAAACACACAAACACACAAACACACAAACAAACAAAGACACAAACACACAAACACACAAACACACAAACACACAAACACACAAACACACAAACACACAAACACACAAACACACAAACGCACAAACACACAAACGCACAAACGTACAAACACACAAACACACAAACACACAAACACACAAACACACAAACACACAAACACACAAACACACAAACACACAAACACACAAACACACAAACACACAAACACACAAACACACAAACACATAAACACACAAACACACAAACACACAAACACACTAACACACAAACAAACAAAGACACAAACACACAAACACACAAACACACAAACACACAAACACACAAACACACAAACACACAAACACACAAACACACAAACGCACAAACACACAAACGCACAAACGTACAAACACACAAACAAACAAACACACAAACACACAAACACACAAACACACAAACACACAAACACACAAACACATAAACACACAAACACACAAACACACAAACACACTAACACACTAACACACAAACACACAAACAAACACGCAAACACGCAAACACGCAAACACACAAACACACAAACACACAAACAGACAAACACAAACACACATACACACAAACACACAAACACACAAACGCACAAACACACACACACACAAACACACAAACACACAAACACACAAACACACAAACACACAAACACACAAACACACAAACACACAAACAGACAAACACACAAACACACAAACACACGAACACACGAACACACAAACACACAAACACACAAACACACAAACACACATACACACGAACACACAAACACACAAACACACAAACACACAAACACACAAACACACAAACACACAAACACACAAACACACAAACACACAAACACACAAACACACAAACACACAAACACACAAACACACAAACACACAAACACACAAACACACAAACACACCAACACACAAACACACAAACACACAAACACACAAATGAACAAGCACACAAACACACAAACACACAAACGAACAAACAAACAAATACACAAACATACAAACACACAAACACGAAAACACACAAACACACAAACACACGAACACACAAACCCACAAACACACAAACAAACAAACACACAAAGACACAAACACGCAAACACACGAACACACAAACACACAAACACACAAACACACAAACACACACACACAAAAACACCAACACCCAAACACACTAACACACAAACACCTAAACACACAAACACCCAAGCACACAAACACACAAACACACAAGCACACAAACACACAAACACACGAACACACGAACACACAAACACACGAACACACAAACACACAAACACACAAACACACAAACACACAAACACACAAACACACAAACACACAAACAGACAAACACACAAACACACAAACACACAAACACACAAACACACAAACACACAAACACACAAACACACAAACACACAAACACACAAACACACAAACACACAAACACACAAACACACAAACACACAAACACAAACACACGAACACACGAACACACGAACACACAAACCCACAAACACACAAACACGCAAACACACAAACACACAAACACACAAACACACAAACACACAAACACACAAACACACAAACACACAAACACACAAACACACAAACACACAAACACACAAACACACAAACACACAAACACACAAACACACAAACACACAAACACACAAACACACAAACACACAAACACACAAACACACAAACACACAAACACACAAACACACAAACACACAAACACACAAACACACAAACACACAAACACACAAACACACAAACACACAAACACACAAACACACAAACACACAAACACACGAACACACGAACACACGAACACACAAACCCACAAACACACAAACACGCAAACACACAAACACACAAACACACAAACACACAAACACACAAACACACAAACACACAAACACACAAACACACAAACACACAAACACACAAACACACAAACACACAAACACACAAACACACAAACACACAAACACACAAACACACAAACACACAAACACACAAACACACAAACACACAAACACACAAACATACGAACACACAAACACACAAACGCACAAACACACAAACACATAAACACACAAACACACAAACACACAAACACACAAACACACAAACACACAAACACACAAACACACAAACACACAAACACACAAACACACAAACACACAAACACACAAACACACAAACACACAAACACACAAACACACAAACACACAAACACACAAACACACAAACACACAAACCCACAAACACACAAACACACAAACACACAAACACACAAACACACAAACACACAAACACACAAACACACAAACACACGAACACAAAAACACAGAAACACACAAACACACGAACACACAAACACACAAACACACAAACACACAAACACACAAACACACAAGAACACAAACACTCAAACACACGAACACACAAATTCACAAAAACACGAACACACGAACACACAGACACACAAACACACAAACACACAAACACACAAACACGCAAACACACAAGCACACAAACACACAAACACACAAACACACAAACACACAAACACACAAACAAACAAAGACACAAACACACAAACACACAAACACACAAACACACAAACACACAAACACACAAACACACAAACACACAAACACACAAACGCACAAACACACAAACGCACAAACGTACAAACACACAAACACACAAACACACAAACACACAAACACACAAACACACAAACACACAAACACACAAACACACAAACACACAAACACACAAACACACAAACACACAAACACACAAACACATAAACACACAAACACACAAACACACAAACACACTAACACACAAACAAACAAAGACACAAACACACAAACACACAAACACACAAACACACAAACACACAAACACACAAACACACAAACACACAAACACACAAACGCACAAACACACAAACGCACAAACGTACAAACACACAAACAAACAAACACACAAACACACAAACACACAAACACACAAACACACAAACACACAAACACATAAACACACAAACACACAAACACACAAACACACTAACACACTAACACACAAACACACAAACAAACACGCAAACACGCAAACACGCAAACACACAAACACACAAACACACAAACAGACAAACACAAACACACATACACACAAACACACAAACACACAAACGCACAAACACACACACACACAAACACACAAACACACAAACACACAAACACACAAACACACAAACACACAAACACACAAACACACAAACACACAAACAGACAAACACACAAACACACAAACACACGAACACACGAACACACAAACACACAAACACACAAACACACAAACACACATACACACGAACACACAAACACACAAACACACAAACACACAAACACACAAACACACAAACACACAAACACACAAACACACAAACACACAAACACACAAACACACAAACACACAAACACACAAACACACAAACACACAAACACACAAACACACAAACACACCAACACACAAACACACAAACACACAAACACACAAATGAACAAGCACACAAACACACAAACACACAAACGAACAAACAAACAAATACACAAACATACAAACACACAAACACGAAAACACACAAACACACAAACACACGAACACACAAACCCACAAACACACAAACAAACAAACACACAAAGACACAAACACGCAAACACACGAACACACAAACACACAAACACACAAACACACAAACACACACACACAAAAACACCAACACCCAAACACACTAACACACAAACACCTAAACACACAAACACCCAAGCACACAAACACACAAACACACAAGCACACAAACACACAAACACACGAACACACGAACACACAAACACACGAACACACAAACACACAAACACACAAACACACAAACACACAAACACACAAACACACAAACACACAAACAGACAAACACACAAACACACAAACACACAAACACACAAACACACAAACACACAAACACACAAACACACAAACACACAAACACACAAACACACAAACACACAAACACACAAACACACAAACACACAAACACAAACACACGAACACACGAACACACGAACACACAAACCCACAAACACACAAACACGCAAACACACAAACACACAAACACACAAACACACAAACACACAAACACACAAACACACAAACACACAAACACACAAACACACAAACACACAAACACACAAACACACAAACACACAAACACACAAACACACAAACACACAAACACACAAACACACAAACACACAAACACACAAACACACAAACACACAAACACACAAACACACAAACACACAAACACACAAACACACAAACACACAAACACACAAACACACAAACACACAAACACACAAACACACAAACATACGAACACACAAACACACAAACGCACAAACACACAAACACACAAACACATAAACACACAAACACACAAACACACAAACACACAAACACACAAACACACAAACACACAAACACACAAACACACAAACACACAAACACACAAACACACGAACACACAAACACACAAACACACAAACACACAAACACACAAACACACAAACACACAAACACACAAACACACAAACACACAAACCCACAAACACACAAACACACAAACACACAAACACACAAACACACAAACACACAAACACACAAACACACAAACACACAAACACACAAACACACAAACACACAAACACACAAACACACAAACACACAAACACACAAACACACGAACACAAAAACACACAAACACACAAACACACAAACACACAAACACACAAACACACAAACACACAAACACACAAACACTCAAACACACGAACACACAAATTCACAAAAACACGAACACACGAACACACAGACACACAAACACACAAACACACAAACACGCAAACACACAAGCACACAAACACACAAACACACAAACACACAAACACACAAACACACAAACACACAAACAAACAAAGACACAAACACACAAACACACAAACACACAAACACACAAACACACAAACACACTAACACACAAACACACAAACACACAAACGCACAAACACACAAACGCACAAACGTACAAACACACAAACACACAAACACACAAACACACAAACACACAAACGAACAAACACACAAATACACAAACACACAAACACGCGAACACGCGAACACACAAACACAAAAACACGAAAACACACAAACTTTCAAACACACAAACACACGAACACACGAACACACAATCACACGAACACACAAACACACAAACACACAAACACACAAACACACAAACACACAAACACACAAACACACGAACACAAAAACACACAAACACACAAACACACAAACACACAAACACACAAACACACAAACACACAAACACACAAACACTCAAACACACGAACACACAAATTCACAAAAACACGAACACACGAACACACAGACACACAAGCACACAAACACACAAACACGCAAACACACAAGCACACAAACACACAAACACACAAACACACAAACACACAAACACACAAACAAAGACACAAACACACAAACACACAAACACACAAACACACAAACACACAAACACACAAACACACAAACACACAAACACACAAACACACAAACACACAAACACGCAAACACACAAACACACAAACACACAAACACACAAACACACAAACGCACAAACACACAAACGCACAAACACACAAACACACAAACACACAAACACACAAACACATAAACACACAAACGAACAAACACACAAACACACAAACACACAAACACACAAACACACAAACACACAAACACACAAACACATAAATACACAAATACACAAACACACAAAAACACAAACAAACAAACACACAAACACACAAACACGCATACACAAACAAACAAACACACAAACACACATACACACAAACACACAAACACAAAAACACACAAACCCACAAAAACACAAAAACACAAACACACAAACACACAAACACACAAACACACAAACACAAAAACACACAAACACACAAACACCCAAACACACAAACACACAAACACCCAAACACACAAACACACGCACACCTGAACACACAAACACACAAACACACAAACACACAATCACACAAACACACAAACACACGAATACACAAACACACAAACAGACAAACACAGAAACACACGAACGCACAAACACACAAACACACAAACACATAAACACACAAATACATAAACACACAAACACACAAACACACAAACACACAAACACACAAACACAAAAACACACAAACACACAAACACACAAACACGAAAACACACAAACACACAAACACACAAACACACAATACACAAACACACAAACACACAAACACACAAACACACAAACACACAAACACACAAACACACAAACACACAAACACACAAACACACAAACACACAAACACACAAACACACAAACACACAAAAACACAAACACACAAACACACAAACACACAAACACACAAACACACAAACACCCAAACACACAAACACACAAACACCCAAACACACAAACACACGCACACCTGAACACACAAACACCCAATTACACAAACACACAAACACACAAACACACAAACACACAAACACACAAACACACAAACACACAAACCCACAAACCCACAAACGCACAAACACACACACACACAATCACACAAACACACAAACACACAAACACACAAACACACAAACACACAAACACACAAACAGACAAACACACAAACACACAAACACACGAACACGCAAACACACAAACACACATACACACAGACACACAAACACACAAACACACAAACACACAAACACACAAACACACAAACACACAAACACACAAACACACAAACACACAAACACACAAACACACAAACACACAAACACACAAACACACAAACACACAAACACACAAACACACAAATGAACAAGCACACAAACACACAAACACACAAACGAACAAACACACAAATACACAAACATACAAACACACAAACACACGAACACACAAACACACAAACACACAAACACACAAACACACAAACACACAAACACACAAACACACAAACACACAAACACACAAACACACAAACACACAAACACACAAACACACAAACACACAAACACACAAACACACAAACACACAAACACACAAACACACAAACAGACAAATACACAAACACACAAACACGAAAACACACAAACACACAAACACACAAACACGAAATCACACAAACACACAAACACACAAACACACAAACGAACAAACATACAAACACACAAACACACAAACACACAAACACACAAACGAACAAACACACAAACACACAAACACACAAACACACAAACACACAAACACACAAACACATAAACACACAAATACACAAACACACAAACACACAAACACACAAACACACAAACACACAAACACACAAACACACAAACACACAAACACATAAACACACAAATACACAAACACACAAAAACACAAACAAACAAACACACAAACACACAAACACGCATACACAAACACACAAACACACAAACCCACATACACACAAACACACAAACACACAAACACACAAACACACAAAAACACAAAAACACAAACACACAAACACACAAACACACAAACACACAAACACACAAACACACAAACACACAAACACACAAACACACAAACACACAAACACACAAACACACAAACACACAAACACACAAACACACAAACACACAAACACCCAAACACACAAACACACAGACACCCAAACACACAAACACACGCACACCTGAACACACAAACACACAAACACACAAACACACAAACACACAATCACACAAACACACAAACACACGAATACACAAACACACAAACAGACAAACACAGAAACACACGAACACACAAACACACAAACACACAAACACACAAACACACAAACACACAAACACATACACACACAAACACATAAACACACAAACACACAAACACACAAACACACAAACACACAAACACACAAACACACAAACACACAAACACACAAACACACAAACACACAGACACACAAACACACAAACACACAAACACACAAACACACAAATACACAAACACACAAACACACAAACACGGAAACACACAAAGACACAAACACACAATACACAAACACACAAACACACAAACAAACAAACACACAAACACACGAACACACAAACACACAAACACACAAACACACAAACACACAAACACACAAACACACAAACACACAAACACACAAACACACAAACACACAAACACACAAACACACAAACACACAAACACACAAACACACAAACACCAAAACACACAAACACACAAACACCCAAACACACAAACACACGCACACCTGAACACACAAACACACAATTACACAAACACACAAACACACAAACACACAAACACACAAACACACAAACACACAAACACACAAACACACAAACACACAAACACACAAACACACAAACACACAAACACACAAACACACAAACACACAAACACACAAACACACAAACACACAAACACACAAACACACAAACACACAAACACACAAACACACAAACACACAAACACACAAACACACAAACACACAAACACACAAACACACGGACACACAATCACACAAACACACAAACAAACAAGCACACAAACACACAAACACACACACACATAAACACGCAAACACACAAACACACAAACACACAAACACAAACACACAAACACACAAATACACAAACACAGATAAACACAAACACGAAAACACACAAACAGACAAACACACAAACACACAAACACACAAACACACAAACACACAAACACACAAACACACAAACACACAAACACACAAACACACAAACACACAAACACACAAACACACAAACACACAAACACACAAACACACAAACACACAAACACACAAACACACGAACACACAAACACACAAACACACGATCACACAAACACACAAACAAACAAACACACAAACACACAAACACACAAACACACAAACACACAAACACACAAACACACAAACACACAAAACCACAAACACACAACCACGAGAACATACAAACAAACAAACACACAAACACACAAACACACAAACACACAAACGTACAAACCCACAAACACACAAACACACAAACGCACAAACACATAAACACACAAACACACAAACACACAAACACACGAACACACAAACAGGCAAACACACAAACACACAAACACACAAACACACAAACACACAAACACACAAACACACAAACACACGAACACACAAACACACAAACACACAAACACACAAACACACAAACACACAAACACACTAACACACAAACACACAAACACACAAACACACAATCACACAAACACACAAACACACGAACACACAAACACACAAACAGACAAACACAGAAACACACGAACACACAAACACACAAACACACAAACACACAAACACACAAGCACACAAACACACAAACACACAAACACATAAACACACAAACACACAAACACACAAACACACAAACACACAAACACACAAACACACAAACACACAAACACACAAACACACAAACACACAAACACACAAACACACAAACACACAAACACACAAACACACAAACACACAAACACACAAACACACAAACACACAAATACACAAACACACAAACACACAAACACGAAAACACACAAACACACAAACACACAAACACACAAACACACAATACACAAACTCACAAACACACAAACACACAAACACACAAACACACAAACACACAAACACACAAAAAAACAAATACACAAACACACAAACACACAAACACACAAACACACAAACGGCCAAACACACAAACACACAAACACCCAAACACACAAACACACGCACACCTGAACACACAAACACACAAACACACAAACACACAAACACACAAACACACAAACACACAAACACACAAACACACAAACACACAAACACACAAACACACAAACACACAAACACAAAAAAACACACAAACACACAAACTCACAATCACACAAACACACAAACACACAAACACACAAACACACAAACACACAAACACATATACACACAAACACACAAACAAACAAACACACAAACACACAAACACACAAACACACAAACACAAACACACAAACACACAAATACACAAACACACAAAAACACAAACACGAAAACACACAAACACACAAACACACAAACACACAAACACACAAACACACAAACACACAAACACACAAACACACAAACACACAAACACACAAACACACAAACACACAAACACACAAACACACAAACACACAAACACACAAACACACAAACACACAAACACACAAACACACAGACACACAAACACACAAACACACAAACACACAAACACACAAACACACAAACACACAAACACACAAACACACAAACACACAAACTCACAAACACACAAACACACAAACACACGAACACACAAACACACAAACACACGATCACACAAACACACAAACAAACAAACACACAAACACACAAACACACAAACACACAAACACACAAACACACAAACACACAAAACCACAAACACACAACCACGAGAACATACAAACAAACAAACACACAAACACACAAACACACAAACACACAAACGTACAAACCCACAAACACACAAACACACAAACGCACAAACACATAAACACACAAACACACAAACACACAAACACACGAACACACAAACAGGCAAACACACAAACACACAAACACACAAACACACAAACACACAAACACACAAACACACAAACACACGAACACACAAACACACAAACACACAAACACACAAACACACAAACACACAAACACACTAACACACAAACACACAAACACACAAACACACAATCACACAAACACACAAACACACGAACACACAAACACACAAACAGACAAACACAGAAACACACGAACACACAAACACACAAACACACAAACACACAAACACACAAGCACACAAACACACAAACACACAAACACATAAACACACAAACACACAAACACACAAACACACAAACACACAAACACACAAACACACAAACACACAAACACACAAACACACAAACACACAAACACACAAACACACAAACACACAAACACACAAACACACAAACACACAAACACACAAACACACAAACACACAAATACACAAACACACAAACACACAAACACGAAAACACACAAACACACAAACACACAAACACACAAACACACAATACACAAACTCACAAACACACAAACACACAAACACACAAACACACAAACACACAAACACACAAAAAAACAAATACACAAACACACAAACACACAAACACACAAACACACAAACGGCCAAACACACAAACACACAAACACCCAAACACACAAACACACGCACACCTGAACACACAAACACACAAACACACAAACACACAAACACACAAACACACAAACACACAAACACACAAACACACAAACACACAAACACACAAACACACAAACACACAAACACACAAACACAAAAAAACACACAAACACACAAACTCACAATCACACAAACACACAAACACACAAACACACAAACACACAAACACACAAACACATATACACACAAACACACAAACAAACAAACACACAAACACACAAACACACAAACACACAAACACAAACACACAAACACACAAATACACAAACACACAAAAACACAAACACGAAAACACACAAACACACAAACACACAAACACACAAACACACAAACACACAAACACACAAACACACAAACACACAAACACACAAACACACAAACACACAAACACACAAACACACAAACACACAAACACACAAACACACAAACACACAAACACACAAACACACAGACACACAAACACACAAACACACAAACACACAAACACACAAACACACAAACACACAAACACACAAACACACAAACACACAAACACACAAACACACAAACACACAAACACACAAACACACAAACACACAAAACCACAAACACACAACCACGAAAACATACAAACACACAAACACACAAACACACAAACACACAAACACACAAACACACAAACACACAAACACACAAACACACAAACACACAAACACACAAACACACAAACACACAAACACACAAACACACAAACACACAAACACACAAACACACAAACACACAAACCCACAAACACACAGACGCACAAACACACACACACACAATCACACAATCACACAAACACACAAACACACAAACACACAAACAGACAAACACACAAACACACAAACACACGAACACACAAACACACAAACACACATACACACAGTCACACAAACACACAAACACACAAACACACAAACACACAAACACACAAACACACAAACACACAAATGAACAAGCACACAAACACACAAACACACAAACACACAAACGAACAAACACACAAATACACAAACATATAAACACACGAACACACAAACACACAAACACACGAACACACAAACACACAAACAAACAAACACACAAACACACAAACACGCAAACACACAAACACACAAACACACAAACAGACAAACACACAAACACGCATACACACAAACACACAAACACACAAACACACAAACACACAAACACACAAACACACAAACACACAAACACACAAACACACAAAAACACAAAAACACAAACACACAAACACACAAACACACAAACACACAAACACCCAAATACACAAACACACAAACACCCAACCACACAAACACACGCACACCTGAACACACAAACACACAAACACACAAACACACAAACACACAATCACACGAACACACAAACACACGAATACACAAACACACAAACAGACAAACACAGGAACACACGAACACACAAACACACAAACACACAAGCACACAAACACGCAAACACACAAACACACAAACACATAAACACACAAACACACAAACACACAAACACACAAACACACAAACACACAAACACACAAACACACAAACACACAAACACACAAACACACAGACAAACAAACACACAAACACACAAACACACAAACACACGAACACACAAACACACAAACACACAAACACACAAACACACAAACAGACAAACACGAAAACACACAAACACACAAACACACAAACACACAAACACACAAACGAACAAACACACAAACACAAAAACACACAAACAAACAAACACACAAACACACAAACACACAAAAACATGAACACACAAATACACAAACACACAAAAACACAAACAAACAAACACACAAACACACAAACACGCATACACAAACACACAAACACACAAACACACATACACACAAACACACAAACACACAAACACACAAACACACAAACACACAAAAACACAAACACACAAACACACAAACAGACAAACACACAAACACACAAACACACAAACACACAAACACACAAACACACAAACACACAAACACACAAACACACAAACACACAAACACCCAAACACACAAACACACAAACACACAAACACCCAAACACACAAACACACGCACACCTGAACACACAAACACACAAACACACAAACACACAATCACACAAACACACAAACACACGAATACACAAACACACAAACAGACAAACACAGAAACACACGAACACACGAACACACAAACACACAAACACACAAACACACAAACACATAAACACACGAACACATAAACACACAAACACACAAACACACAAACACACAAACACACAAACACACAAACACACAAACACACAAACACACAAACACACAAACACACAAACACACAAACACACAAACACACAAACACACAAATACACAAACACACAAACACACAAACACACAAACACGAAAACACACAAACACGCATACACACAAACACACAATACACAAACACACAAACACACAAACACACAAACACACAAACACACAAACACACAAACACACAAACACACAAACACACAAACACACAAACACACAAACACACAAAAAAACAAACACACAAACACACAAACACGCAAACACACGAACACACAAACACACAAACACACAAACACATAAACACATAAACACGCAAAAACACGAACACACAAACACACAAACACAAACACACAAACACACAAATACACAAACACACATAAACACAAACACAAAAACACACAAACAGACAAACACACAAACACACAAACACACAAACACACAAACACACAAACACACAAACACACAAACACACAAACACACAAACACACGAACACACAAACACACGAACACACAAACACACAAACACACAAACACACAAACACACAAACACACAAACACACAAACACACAAACACACAAACACACAAACACAAAAACACACAAACACACAAACACACAAACACACAAACACACAAACACACAAACACACAAACACACAAACACACAAACACACAAAACCACAAACACACAAACACACAAACACACAAACACACAAACACCAAAACACACAATTACACAAACACCCAAACACACAAACACACGCACACCTGAACACACAAACACACAATTACACAAACACACAAACACACAAACACACAAACACACAAACACACAAACACACAAACACACAAACACACAAACACACAAACACACAAACACACAAACACACAAACACACAAACACACAAACACACAAACACACAAACACACAAACACACAAACACACAAACACACGGACACACAATCACACAAACACACAAACAAACAAGCACACAAACACACAAACACACAAACACATAAACACGCAAACACACAAACACACAAACACACAAACACACAAATACACAAACACAGATAAACACAAACACGAAAACACACAAACAGACAAACACACAAACACACAAACACACAAACACACAAACACACAAACACACAAACACACAAACACACAAACACACAAACACACAAACACACAAACACACAAACACACAAACGCACAAACACACACACACATAAACACACAAACACACAAACACACAAACACACGAACACACAAACAGGCAAACACACAAACACACAAACACACAAACACACAAACACACAAACACACAAACACACAAACACACGAACACACAAACACACAAACACACAAACACACAAACACACAAACACACAAACACACTAACACACAAACACACAAACACACAAACACACAATCACACAAACACACAAACACACGAACACACAAACACACAAACAGACAAACACAGAAACACACGAACACACAAACACACAAACACACAAACACACAAACACACAAGCACACAAACACACAAACACACAAACACATAAACACACAAACACACAAACACACACACACACAAACACACAAACACACAAACACACAAACACACAAACACACAAACACACAAATACACAAACACACAAACACACAAACACGAAAACACACAAACACACAAACACACAAACACACAAACACACAATACACAAACTTACAAACACACAAACACACAAACACACAAACACACAAACACACAAACACACAAAAACACAAATACACAAACACACAAACACACAAACACACAAACACACAAACACACAAACGGCCAAACACACAAACACACAAACACCCAAACACACAAACACACGCACACCTGAACACACAAACACACAAACACACAAACACACAAACACACAAACACACAAACACACAAACACACAAACACACAAACACACAAACACACAAACACACAAACACACAAACACACAAACACACAAACACACAAACACACAAACACACAAACACACAAACACACAAACACACAAACACACAAACACACAAACACACAAACACACAAACACACAAACACACAAACACACAAACACACAAACACAAAAAAACACACAAACACACAAACTCACAATCACACAAACACACAAACACACAAACACACAAACACACAAACACACAAACACATATACACACAAACACACAAACAAACAAACACACAAACACACAAACACACAAACACACAAACACACAAACACACAAACACAAACACACAAACACACAAATACACAAACACACAAAAACACAAACACGAAAACACACAAACACACAAACACACAAACACACAAACACACAAACACACAAACACACAAACACACAAACACACAAACACACAAACACACAAACACACAAACACACAAACACACAAACACACAAACACACAAACACACAAACACACAAACACACAAACACACAAACACACAAACACACAAACACACAAACACACAAACACACAAACACACAAACACACAAACACACAAACACACAAACACACAAACACACAAACACACAAACACACAAACACACAAACACACAAACACACAAACACACAAAACCACAAACACACAACCACGAAAACATACAAACACACAAACACACAAACACACAAACACACAAACACACAAACACACAAACACACAAACACACAAACACACAAACACACAAACACACAAACACACAAACACACAAACACACAAACACACAAACACACAAACACACAAACACACAAACACACAAACACACAAAACCACAAACACACAACCACGAGAACATACAAACAAACAAACACACAAACACACAAACACACAAACGTACAAACCCACAAACACACAAACACACAAACGCACAAACACATAAACACACAAACACACAAACACACAAACACACGAACACACAAACAGGCAAACACACAAACACACAAACACACAAACACACAAACACACAAACACACAAACACACAAACACACGAACACACAAACACACAAACACACAAACACACAAACACACAAACACACAAACACACTAACACACAAACACACAAACACACAAACACACAATCACACAAACACACAAACACACGAACACACAAACAGGCAAACACACAAACACACAAACACACAAACACACAAACACACAAACACACAAACACACAAACACACGAACACACAAACACACAAACACACAAACACACAAACACACAAACACACAAACACACTAACACACAAACACACAAACACACAAACACACAATCACACAAACACACAAACACACGAACACACAAACACACAAACAGACAAACACAGAAACACACGAACACACAAACACACAAACACACAAACACACAAACACACAAGCACACAAACACACAAACACACAAACACATAAACACACAAACACACAAACACACAAACACACAAACACACAAACACACAAACACACAAACACACAAACACACAAACACACAAACACACAAACACACAAACACACAAACACACAAACACACAAACACACAAACACACAAACACACAAACACACAAATACACAAACACACAAACACACAAACACGAAAACACACAAACACACAAACACACAAACACACAAACACACAATACACAAACTCACAAACACACAAACACACAAACACACAAACACACAAACACACAAACACACAAACACACAAACACACAAACACACAAACACACAAAAAAACAAATACACAAACACACAAACACACAAACACACAAACACACAAACGGCCAAACACACAAACACACAAACACCCAAACACACAAACACACGCACACCTGAACACACAAACACACAAACACACAAACACACAAACACACAAACACACAAACACACAAACACACAAACACACAAACACACAAACACACAAACACACAAACACACAAACACACAAACACAAAAAAACACACAAACACACAAACTCACAATCACACAAACACACAAACACACAAACACACAAACACACAAACACACAAACACATATACACACAAACACACAAACAAACAAACACACAAACACACAAACACACAAACACACAAACACAAACACACAAACACACAAATACACAAACACACAAAAACACAAACACGAAAACACACAAACACACAAACACACAAACACACAAACACACAAACACACAAACACACAAACACACAAACACACAAACACACAAACACACAAACACACAAACACACAAACACACAAACACACAAACACACAAACACACAAACACACAAACACACAGACACACAAACACACAAACACACAAACACACAAACACACAAACACACAAACACACAAACACACAAACACACAAACACACAAACACACAAACACACAAACACACAAACACACAAACACACAAACACACAAAACCACAAACACACAACCACGAAAACATACAAACACACAAACACACAAACACACAAACACACAAACACAAACACACAAACACACAAATACACAAACACACATAAACACAAACACAAAAACACACAAACAGACAAACACACAAACACACAAACACACAAACACACAAACACACAAACACACAAACACACAAACACACAAACACACAAACACACGAACACACAAACACACGAACACACAAACACACAAACACACAAACACACAAACACACAAACACACAAACACACAAACACACAAACACACAAACACACAAACACAAAAACACACAAACACACAAACACACAAACACACAAACACACAAACACACAAACACACAAACACACAAACACACAAAACCACAAACACACAAACACACAAACACACAAACACACAAACACCAAAACACACAAACACACAAACACCCAAACACACAAACACACGCACACCTGAACACACAAACACACAATTACACAAACACACAAACACACAAACACACAAACACACAAACACACAAACACACAAACACACAAACACACAAACACACAAACACACAAACACACAAACACACAAACACACAAACACACAAACACACAAACACACAAACACACAAACACACAAACACACAAACACACAAACACACAAACACACAAACACACAAACACACGGACACACAATCACACAAACACACAAACAAACAAGCACACAAACACACAAACACACAAACACATAAACACGCAAACACACAAACACACAAACACACAAACACAAACACACAAACACACAAATACACAAACACAGATAAACACAAACACGAAAACACACAAACAGACAAACACACAAACACACAAACACACAAACACACAAACACACAAACACACAAACACACAAACACACAAACACACAAACACACAAACACACAAACACACAAACACACAAACGCACAAACACACACACACATAAACACACAAACACACAAACACACAAACACACGAACACACAAACAGGCAAACACACAAACACACAAACACACAAACACACAAACACACAAACACACAAACACACAAACACACGAACACACAAACACACAAACACACAAACACACAAACACACAAACACACAAACACACTAACACACAAACACACAAACACACAAACACACAATCACACAAACACACAAACACACGAACACACAAACACACAAACAGACAAACACAGAAACACACGAACACACAAACACACAAACACACAAACACACAAACACACAAGCACACAAACACACAAACACACAAACACATAAACACACAAACACACAAACACACAAACACACAAACACACAAACACACAAACACACAAACACACAAACACACAAACACACAAACACACAAACACACAAACACACAAACACACAAACACACAAACACACAAACACACAAACACACAAACACACAAACACACAAATACACAAACACACAAACACACAAACACGAAAACACACAAACACACAAACACACAAACACACAAACACACAATACACAAACTTACAAACACACAAACACACAAACACACAAACACACAAACACACAAACACACAAACACACAAAAACACAAATACACAAACACACAAACACACAAACACACAAACACACAAACACACAAACACACAAACACACAAACACACAAACACACAAACACACAAACACACAAACACACAAACACACAAACACACAAACACACAAACACACAAACACACAAACACACAAACACACAAACACACAAACACACAAACACACAAACACACAAACACACAAAACCACAAACACACAACCACGAAAACATACAAACACACAAACACACAAACACACAAACACACAAACACACAAACACACAAACACACAAACACACAAACACACAAACACACAAACACACAAACACACAAACACACAAACACACAAACACACAAACACACAAACACACAAACACACAAACACACAAAACCACAAACACACAACCACGAGAACATACAAACAAACAAACACACAAACACACAAACACACAAACGTACAAACCCACAAACACACAAACACACAAACGCACAAACACATAAACACACAAACACACAAACACACAAACACACAAACACACGAACACACAAACAGGCAAACACACAAACACACAAACACACAAACACACAAACACACAAACACACAAACACACAAACACACGAACACACAAACACACAAACACACAAACACACAAACACACAAACACACAAACACACTAACACACAAACACACAAACACACAAACACACAATCACACAAACACACAAACACACGAACACACAAACAGGCAAACACACAAACACACAAACACACAAACACACAAACACACAAACACACAAACACACAAACACACGAACACACAAACACACAAACACACAAACACACAAACACACAAACACACAAACACACTAACACACAAACACACAAACACACAAACACACAATCACACAAACACACAAACACACGAACACACAAACACACAAACAGACAAACACAGAAACACACGAACACACAAACACACAAACACACAAACACACAAACACACAAGCACACAAACACACAAACACACAAACACATAAACACACAAACACACAAACACACAAACACACAAACACACAAACACACAAACACACAAACACACAAACACACAAACACACAAACACACAAACACACAAACACACAAACACACAAACACACAAACACACAAACACACAAACACACAAACACACAAATACACAAACACACAAACACACAAACACGAAAACACACAAACACACAAACACACAAACACACAAACACACAATACACAAACTCACAAACACACAAACACACAAACACACAAACACACAAACACACAAACACACAAACACACAAACACACAAACACACAAAAAAACAAATACACAAACACACAAACACACAAACACACAAACACACAAACGGCCAAACACACAAACACACAAACACCCAAACACACAAACACACGCACACCTGAACACACAAACACACAAACACACAAACACACAAACACACAAACACACAAACACACAAACACACAAACACACAAACACACAAACACACAAACACACAAACACACAAACACACAAACACACAAACACACAAACACACAAACACAAAAAAACACACAAACACACAAACTCACAATCACACAAACACACAAACACACAAACACACAAACACACAAACACATATACACACAAACACACAAACAAACAAACACACAAACACACAAACACACAAACACACAAACACAAACACACAAACACACAAATACACAAACACACAAAAACACAAACACGAAAACACACAAACACACAAACACACAAACACACAAACACACAAACACACAAACACACAAACACACAAACACACAAACACACAAACACACAAACACACAAACACACAAACACACAAACACACAAACACACAAACACACAAACACACAAACACACAGACACACAAACACACAAACACACAAACACACAAACACACAAACACACAAACACACAAACACACAAACACACAAACACACAAACACACAAACACACAAACACACAAACACACAAACACACAAACACACAAACACACAAAACCACAAACACACAACCACGAAAACATACAAACACACAAACACACAAACACACAAACACACAAACACACAAACACACGAACACACAAACACACAAACACACAAACACACAAACACACAAACACACAAACACACAAACACACAAACACACAAACACACAAACCCACAAACACACAGACGCACAAACACACACACACACAATCACACAATCACACAAACACACAAACACACAAACACACAAACAGACAAACACACAAACACACAAACACACGAACACACAAACACACAAACACACATACACACAGTCACACAAACACACAAACACACAAACACACAAACACACAAACACACAAACACACAAACACACAAATGAACAAGCACACAAACACACAAACACACAAACACACAAACGAACAAACACACAAATACACAAACATATAAACACACGAACACACAAACACACAAACACACGAACACACAAACACACAAACAAACAAACACACAAACACACAAACACGCAAACACACAAACACACAAACACACAAACAGACAAACACACAAACACGCATACACACAAACACACAAACACACAAACACACAAACACACAAACACACAAACACACAAACACACAAACACACAAACACACAAAAACACAAAAACACAAACACACAAACACACAAACACACAAACACACAAACACCCAAATACACAAACACACAAACACCCAACCACACAAACACACGCACACCTGAACACACAAACACACAAACACACAAACACACAAACACACAATCACACGAACACACAAACACACGAATACACAAACACACAAACAGACAAACACAGGAACACACGAACACACAAACACACAAACACACAAGCACACAAACACACAAACACACAAACACACAAACACATAAACACACAAACACACAAACACACAAACACACAAACACACAAACACACAAACACACAAACACACAAACACACAAACACACAAACACACAGACAAACAAACACACAAACACACAAACACACAAACACACGAACACACAAACACACAAACACACAAACACACAAACACACAAACACACAAACAGACAAACACGAAAACACACAAACACACAAACACACAAACACACAAACACACAAACGAACAAACACACAAACACAAAAACACACAAACAAACAAACACACAAACACACAAACACACAAAAACATGAACACACAAATACACAAACACACAAAAACACAAACAAACAAACACACAAACACACAAACACGCATACACAAACACACAAACACACAAACACACATACACACAAACACACAAACACACAAACACACAAACACACAAACACACAAAAACACAAACACACAAACACACAAACAGACAAACACACAAACACACAAACACACAAACACACAAACACACAAACACACAAACACACAAACACACAAACACACAAACACACAAACACACAAACACCCAAACACACAAACACACAAACACACAAACACCCAAACACACAAACACACGCACACCTGAACACACAAACACACAAACACACAAACACACAATCACACAAACACACAAACACACGAATACACAAACACACAAACAGACAAACACAGAAACACACGAACACACGAACACACAAACACACAAACACACAAACACACAAACACATAAACACACGAACACATAAACACACAAACACACAAACACACAAACACACAAACACACAAACACACAAACACACAAACACACAAACACACAAACACACAAACACACAAACACACAAACACACAAACACACAAACACACAAATACACAAACACACAAACACACAAACACACAAACACGAAAACACACAAACACGCATACACACAAACACACAATACACAAACACACAAACACACAAACACACAAACACACAAACACACAAACACACAAACACACAAACACACAAACACACAAACACACAAACACACAAACACACAAACACACAAAAAAACAAACACACAAACACACAAACACGCAAACACACGAACACACAAACACACAAACACACAAACACATAAACACATAAACACGCAAAAACACGAACACACAAACACACAAACACAAACACACAAACACACAAATACACAAACACACATAAACACAAACACAAAAACACACAAACAGACAAACACACAAACACACAAACACACAAACACACAAACACACAAACACACAAACACACAAACACACAAACACACAAACACACAAACACACGAACACACAAACACACGAACACACAAACACACAAACACACAAACACACAAACACACAAACACACAAACACACAAACACACAAACACACAAACACACAAACACACAAACACAAAAACACACAAACACACAAACACACAAACACACAAACACACAAACACACAAACACACAAACACACAAACACACAAACACACAAAACCACAAACACACAAACACACAAACACACAAACACACAAACACCAAAACACACAAACACACAAACACCCAAACACACAAACACACGCACACCTGAACACACAAACACACAATTACACAAACACACAAACACACAAACACACAAACACACAAACACACAAACACACAAACACACAAACACACAAACACACAAACACACAAACACACAAACACACAAACACACAAACACACAAACACACAAACACACAAACACACAAACACACAAACACACAAACACACAAACACACAAACACACAAACACACAAACACACAAACACACAAACACACGGACACACAATCACACAAACACACAAACAAACAAGCACACAAACACACAAACACACAAACACATAAACACGCAAACACACAAACACACAAACACACAAACACAAACACACAAACACACAAATACACAAACACAGATAAACACAAACACGAAAACACACAAACAGACAAACACACAAACACACAAACACACAAACACACAAACACACAAACACACAAACACACAAACACACAAACACACAAACACACAAACACACAAACACACAAACACACAAACACACAAACGCACAAACACACACACACATAAACACACAAACACACAAACACACAAACACACGAACACACAAACAGGCAAACACACAAACACACAAACACACAAACACACAAACACACAAACACACAAACACACAAACACACGAACACACAAACACACAAACACACAAACACACAAACACACAAACACACAAACACACTAACACACAAACACACAAACACACAAACACACAATCACACAAACACACAAACACACGAACACACAAACACACAAACAGACAAACACAGAAACACACGAACACACAAACACACAAACACACAAACACACAAACACACAAGCACACAAACACACAAACACACAAACACATAAACACACAAACACACAAACACACAAACACACAAACACACAAACACACAAACACACAAACACACAAACACACAAACACACAAACACACAAACACACAAACACACAAACACACAAACACACAAACACACAAACACACAAACACACAAACACACAAATACACAAACACACAAACACACAAACACGAAAACACACAAACACACAAACACACAAACACACAAACACACAATACACAAACTTACAAACACACAAACACACAAACACACAAACACACAAACACACAAACACACAAACACACAAAAACACAAATACACAAACACACAAACACACAAACACACAAACACACAAACACACAAACGGCCAAACACACAAACACACAAACACCCAAACACACAAACACACGCACACCTGAACACACAAACACACAAACACACAAACACACAAACACACAAACACACAAACACACAAACACACAAACACACAAACACACAAACACACAAACACACAAACACACAAACACACAAACACACAAACACACAAACACACAAACACACAAACACACAAACACACAAACACACAAACACACAAACACACAAACACACAAACACACAAACACACAAACACAAAAAAACACACAAACACACAAACTCACAATCACACAAACACACAAACACACAAACACACAAACACACAAACACACAAACACACAAACACATATACACACAAACACACAAACAAACAAACACACAAACACACAAACACACAAACACACAAACACACAAACACAAACACACAAACACACAAATACACAAACACACAAAAACACAAACACGAAAACACACAAACACACAAACACACAAACACACAAACACACAAACACACAAACACACAAACACACAAACACACAAACACACAAACACACAAACACACAAACACACAAACACACAAACACACAAACACACAAACACACAAACACACAAACACACAAACACACAAACACACAAACACACAAACACACAAACACACAAACACACAAACACACAAACACACAAACACACAAACACACAAACACACAAACACACAAACACACAAACACACAAACACACAAACACACAAACACACAAACACACAAACACACAAAACCACAAACACACAACCACGAAAACATACAAACACACAAACACACAAACACACAAACACACAAACACACAAACACACAAACACACAAACACACAAACACACAAACACACAAACACACAAACACACAAACACACAAACACACAAACACACAAACACACAAACACACAAACCCACAAACACACAGACGCACGAACACACACACGAACAATCACACAATCACACAAACACACAAACACACAAACACACAAACAGACAAACACACAAACACACAAACACACGAACACACAAACACACAAACACACATACACACAGTCACACAAACACACAAACACACAAACACACAAACACACAAACACACAAACACACAAACACACAAATGAACAAGCACACAAACACACAAACACACAAACACACAAACGAACAAACACACAAATACACAAACATACAAACACACGAACACACAAACACACAAACACACAAACACACGAACACACAATCACACAAACAAACAAACACACAAACACACAAACACGCAAACACACAAACACACAAACAGACAAACACACAAACACGCATACACACAAACACACAAACACACAAACACACAAACACACAAACACACAAACACACAAACACACAAACACACAAAAACACAAAAACACAAACACACAAACACACAAACACACAAACACACAAACACACAAACACCCAAATACACAAACACACAAACACCCAACCACACAAACACACGCACACCTGAACACACAAACACACAAACACACAAACACACAAACACACAATCACACGAACACACAAACACACGAATACACAAACACACAAACAGACAAACACAGGAACACACGAACACACAAACACACAAACACACAAGCACACAAACACACAAACACACAAACACACAAACACACAAACACACAAACACATAAACACACAAACACACAAACACACAAACACACAAACACACAAACACACAAACACACAAACACACAGACACACAAACACACAAACACACAAACACACGAACACACAAACACACAAACACACAAACACACAAACACACAAACACACAAACAGACAAACACGAAAACACACAAACACACAAACACACAAACACACAAACGAACAAACACACAAACACAAAAACACACAAACACACAAACACACAAACACACAAACACACAAACACATAAACACACAAATACACAAACACACAAAAACACAAACAAACAAACACACAAACACACAAACACGCATACACAAACACACAAACACACAAACACACATACACACAAACACACAAACACACAAACACACAAACACACAAACACACAAACACACAAACACACAAAAACACAAACACACAAACACACAAACAGACAAACACACAAACACACAAACACACAAACACACAAACACACAAACACACAAACACACAAACACACAAACACCCAAACACACAAACACACAAACACACAAACACCCAAACACACAAACACACGCACACCTGAACACACAAACACACAAACACACAAACACACAATCACACAAACACACAAACACACGAATACACAAACAGACAAACACAGAAACACACGAACACACAAACACACAAACACACAAACACACAAACACACAAACACACAAACACATAAACACACGAACCCATAAACACACAAACACACAAACACACAAACACACAAACACACAAACACACAAACACACAAACACACAAACACACAAACACACAAACACACAAACACACAAACACACAAACACACAAACACACAAACACACAAACACACAAACACACAAACACACAAACACACAAATACACAAACACACAAACACACAAACACACAAACACGAAAACACACAAACACGCATACACACAAACACACAAACACACAAACACACAAACACACAAACACACAAACACACAAACACACAAACACACAAAAAAACAAACACACAAACACACAAACACGCAAACACACGAACACACAAACACACAAACACACAAACACATAAACACGCAAACACACGAACACACAAACACACAAACACAAACACACAAATACACAAACACACATAAACACAAACACAAAAACACACAAACAGACAAACACACAAACACACAAACACACAAACACACAAACACACAAACACACAAACACACAAACACACAAACACACAAACACACGAACACACAAACACACGAACACACAAACACACAAACACACAAACACACAAACACACAAACACACAAACACACAAACACACAAACACACAAACACAAAAACACACAAACACACAAACACACAAACACACAAACACACAAACACACAAACACACAAACACACAAACACACAAACACACAAACACACAAAACCACAAACACACAAACACACAAACACCAAAACACACAAACACACAAACACCCAAACACACAAACACACGCACACCTGAACACACAAACACACAATTACACAAACACACAAACACACAAACACACAAACACACAAACACACAAACACACAAACACACAAACACACAAACACACAAACACACAAACACACAAACACACAAACACACAAACACACAAACACACAAACACACAAACACACAAACACACAAACACACAAACACACAAACACACAAACACACAAACATACAAACACACAAACACACAAACACACAAACACACAAACACACAAACACACAAACACACAAACACACGGACACACAATCACACAAACACACAAACAAACAAGCACACAAACACACAAACACACAAACACATAAACACGCAAACACACAAACACACAAACACACAAACACAAACACACAAATACACAAACACAGATAAACACAAACACGAAAACACACAAACAGACAAACACACAAACACACAAACACACAAACACACAAACACACTAACACACAAACACACAAACACACAAACACACAAACACACAAACACACAAACACACAAACACACAAACACACAAACACACAAACACACAAACACACAAACACACAAACACACAAACACACAAACACACAAACACACAAACACACGAACACACAAACACACAAGCACACGAACACACAAACACACAAACACACAAACACACAAACACACAAACACACAAACACACAAACACACAAACACACAAACACACAAACACACAAACACACAAAACCACAAACACACAACCACGAGAACATACAAACAAACAAACACACAAACACACAAACACACAAACGTACAAACCCACAAACACACAAACACACAAACGCACAAACACACTCACACATAAACACACAAACACACAAACACACAAACACACGAACACACAAACAGGCAAACACACAAACACACAAACACACAAACACACAAACACACAAACACACAAACACACAAACACACAAACACACGAACACACAAACACACAAACACACAAACACACAAACACACAAACACACAAACACACAAACACACAAACACACTAACACACAAACACACAAACACACAAACACACAAACACACAATCACACAAACACACAAACACACGAACACACAAACACACAAACAGACAAACACAGAAACACACGAACACACAAACACACAAACACACAAACACACAAGCACACAAACACACAAACACACAAACACACAAACACACAAACACACAAACACACAAACACACAAACACACAAACACACAAACACACAAACACACAAACACACAAACACACAAACACACAAACACACAAACACACAAACACACAAACACACAAACACACAAACACACAAACACACAAATACACAAACACACAAACACACAAACACGAAAACACACAAACACACAAACACACAAACACACAAACACACAATACACAAACTCACAAACACACAAACACACAAACACACAAACACACAAACACACAAACACACAAACACACAAAAACACAAATACACAAACACACAAACACACAAACACACAAACACACAAACACACAAACGGCCAAACACACAAACACACAAACACCCAAACACACAAACACACGCACACCTGAACACACAAACACACAAACACACAAACACACAAACACACAAACACCTAAACACACAAACACACAAACACACAAACACACAAACACACAAACACACAAACACACAAACACACAAACACACAAACACACAAACACACAAACACACAAACACACAAACACACAAACACACAAACACACAAACACACAAACACACCAACACACAAACACACAAACACACAAACACACAAACACACAAACACAAAAAAACACACAAACACACAAACTCACAATCACACAAACACACAAACACACAAACACACAAACACACAAACACACAAACACACAAACACATATACACACAAACACACAAACAAACAAACACACAAACACACAAACACACAAACACACAAACACACAAACACAAACACACAAACACACAAATACACAAACACACAAAAACACAAACACGAAAACACACAAACACACAAACACACAAACACACAAACACACAAACACACAAACACACAAACACACAAACACACAAACACACAAACACACAAACACACAAACACACAAACACACAAACACACAAACACACAAACACACAAACACACAAACACACAAACACACAAACACACAAACACACAAACACACAAACACACAAACACACAAACACACAAACACACAAACACACAAACACACAAACACACAAACACACAAACACACAAACACACAAACACACAAACACACAAACACACAAACACACAAACACACAAAACCACAAACACACAACCACGAAAACATACAAACACACAAACACACAAACACACAAACACACAAACACACAAACACACAAACACACAAACACACAAACACACAAACACACAAACACACAAACACACAAACACACAAACACACAAACACAAAAACACACAAACACACAAACACACAAACACACAAACACACAAACACACAAACCAACAAACACACAGACGCACAAACACACACACACACAATCACACAATCACACAAACACACAAACACACAAACACACAAACAGACAAACACACAAACACACAAACACACGAACACACAAACACACAAACACACATACACACAGTCACACAAACACACAAACACACAAACACACAAACACACAAACACACAAACACACAAACACACAAACACACAAACACACAAACACACAAATGAACAAGCACACAAACACACAAACACACAAACACACAAACGAACAAACACACAAATACACAAACATACAAACACACGAACACACAAACACACAAACACACAAACACACGAACACACAAACACACAAACAAACAAACACACAAACACACAAACACGCAAACACACAAACACACAAACACACAAACAGACAAACACACAAACACGCATACACACAAACACACAAACACACAAACACACAAACACACAAACACACAAACACACAAACACACAAACACACAAAAACACAAAAACACAAACACACAAACACACAAACACACAAACACACAAACACCCAAATACACAAACACACAAACACCCAACCACACAAACGCACGCACACCTGAACACACAAACACACAAACACACAAACACACAAACACACAAACACACAATCACACGAACACACAAACACACGAATACACAAACACACAAACAGACAAACACAGGAACACACGAACACACAAACACACAAACACACAAGTACACAAACACACAAACACACAAACACACAAACACATAAACACACAAACACACAAACACACAAACACACAAACACACAAACACACAAACACACAAACACACAAACACACAAACACACAGACACACAAACACACAAACACACAAACACACGAACACACAAACACACAAACACACAAACACACAAACACACAAACACACAAACAGACAAACACGAAAACACACAAACACACAATCACACAAACACACAAACGAACAAACACACAAACACAAAAACACACAAACACACAAACAAACAAACACACAAACACACAAACACACAAACACATGAACACACAAATACACAAACACACAAAAACACAAACAAACAAACACACAAACACACAAACACGCATACACAAACACACAAACACACAAACACACATACACACAAACACACAAACACACAAACACACAAACACACAAACACACAAAAACACAAACACACAAACACACAAACAGACAAACACACAAACACACAAACACACAAACACACAAACACACAAACACACAAACACACAAACACACAAACACACAAACACACAAACACCCAAACACACAAACACACAAACACACAAACACCCAAACACACAAACACACGCACACCTGAACACACAAACACACAAACACACAAACACACAATCACACAAACACACAAACACACGAATACACAAACACACAAACAGACAAACACAGAAACACACGAACACACAAACACACAAACACACAAACACACAAACACACAAACACATAAACACACGAACACATAAACACACAAACACACAAACACACAAACACACAAACACACAAACACACAAACACACAAACACACAAACACACAAACACACAAACACACAAACACACAAACACACAAACACACAAACACACAAACACACAAACACACAAACACACAAACACACAAATACACAAACACACAAACACACAAACACACAAACACGAAAACACACAAACACGCATACACACAAACACACAATACACAAACACACAAACACACAAACACACAAACACACAAACACACAAACACACAAACACACAAACACACAAACACACAAACACACAAACACACAAACACACAAACACACAAACACACAAAAAAACAAACACACAAACACATAAACACGCAAACACACAAACACACAAACACACAAATACACAAACACACATAAACACAAACACAAAAACACACAAACAGACAAACACACAAACACACAAACACACAAACACACAAACACACAAACACACAAACACACAAACACACGAACACACAAACACACGAACACACAAACACACAAACACACAAACACACAAACACACAAAAACACAAACACACAAACACACAAACACACAAACACAAAAACACACAAACACACAAACACACAAACACACAAACACACAAACACACAAACACACAAACACACAAACACACAAAACCACAAACACACAACCACGAAAACATACAAACACACAAACACACATACACACAAACACACAAACACACAAACGCACAAACACACACACACAAACACACAAACACACAAACACACAAACACACAAACACACAAACACACAAACACACAAACAGACAAACACACAAACACACAAACACACGAACACACAAACACACAAACACACATACACACAAACTCACAAACACACAAACACACAAACACACAAACACACAAACACACAAACACACAAACACACCAACACACAAACACACAAACACACGAATGAACAAGCACACAAACACATAAACACACAAACGAACAAACACACAAATACACAAACATACAAACACACAAACACGAAAACACACAAACACACAAACACACGAACACACAAACACACAAACACACAGACAAACAAACACACAAACACACAAACACGCAAACACACGAACACACAAACACACAAACACACAAACACACACACACACAAAAACGCAAAAACACAAACACCCAAACAAACTAACACACAAACACCTAAACACACAAACACCCAAGCACACAAACACACAAGCACACAAACACACAAACACACGAACACACGAACACACAAACACACGAACACACAAACACACAAACACACAAACACACAAACACACAAACACACAAACACACAAACACACAAACACACAAACACACAAACACACAAACACACAAACGCACAAACACACAAACACACAAACACACAAACACACAAACACACAAACACACAAACACACAAACACACAAACACACAAACACACAAACACACAAACACACAAACACACAAACACACAAACACACAAACACACAAACACACAAACACACAAACACACAAACACACAAACACACAAACACACGAACACACGAACACACGAACACACAAACCCACAAACACACAAACACGCAAACACGCAAACACACAAACACACAAACACACAAACACACAAACACACAAACACACAAACACACAAACACACAAACACACAAACACACAAACACACAAACACACAAACACACAAACACACAAACACACAAACACACAAACACACAAACACACAAACACACAAACACACAAACACACAAACACACAAACACACAAACACACAAACACACAAACACACAAACACACAAACACACAAACACGCAAACACACAAACATACGAACACACAAACACACAAACGCACAAACACACAAACACACAAACACACAAACACATAAACACATCAACACACAAACACACAAACACACAAACACACAAACACACAAACACACAAACACACAAACACACAAACACACAAACACACAAACACACAAACACACAAACACACAAACACACAAACACACAAACACACAAACACACAAACACACAAACACACAAACACACAAACACACAAACACACAAACACACAAACACACAAACACACAAACACACAAACACACAAACACACAAACACACAAACACACAAACACACAAACACACGCACACCTGAACACACAAACACACAAACACACAAACACACAAACACACAAACACACAAACACACAAACACACAAACACACAAACACACAAACACACAAACACACAAACACACAAACACACAAACACACAAACACACAAACACACAAACACACAAACACACAAACACACAAACACAAAAAAACACACAAACACAAAAACTCACAATCACACAAACACACAAACACACAAACACACAAACACACAAACACATATACACACAAACACACAAACAAACAAACACACAAACACACAAACACACAAACACACAAACACACAAACACAAACACACAAACACACAAATACACAAACACACAAAAACACAAACACGAAAACACACAAACTCACAAACACACAAACACACAAACACACAAACACACAAACACACAAACACACAAACACACAAACACACAAACACACAAACACAAACACACAAACACACAAACACACAAACACACAAACACACAAACACACAAACACACAAACACACAAACACACAAACACACAAACACACAAACACACAAACACACAAACACACAAACACACAAAACCACAAACACACAACCACGAAAACATACAAACACACAAACACACAAACACACAAACACACAAACACACAAACACACAAACAGACAAACACACGAACACACAAACACACAAACACACAAACACACAAACACACAAACACACAAACACACAATCACACAAACACACAGACACACGAATACACAAACACACAAACAGACAAACACAGAAACACACGAACACACAAACACACAAACACACAAACACATATAGACACGAACACATAAACACACAAACACACAAACACACAAACACACAAACACACAAACACACAAAAACACAAACACACAAACACACAAACACGCAAACACACGAACACACAAACACCAAAACACACAAACACACAAACACCCAAACACACAAACACACGCACACCTGAACACACAAACACACAATTACACAAACACACAAACACACAATTACACAAACACACAAACACACAAACACACAAACACACAAACACACAAACACACAAACACACAAACACACAAACACACAAACACACAAACACACAAATACACAAACACAGAAACACACAAACACACAAACACACAAACACACAATCACACAAACACACAAACAAACAAACACACAAACACACAAACACACAAACACATAAACACGCAAACACACAAACACACAAACACACAAACACACAAACACAAACACACAAACACACAAATACACAAACACACATAAACACAAACACAAAAACACACAGACAGACAAACACACAAACACACAAACACACGAACACACAAACACACAAACACACAAACACACAAACACACGAACACACAAACACACAAACACACAAACACACAAACACACAAAGACACAAACACACAAACACACAAACACACAAACACACAAACACAAAAACACACAAACACACAAACACACAAACACACAAACACACAAACACACAAACACACAAACACAAAAAAACACACAAACACAAAAACTCACAATCACACAAACACACAAACACACAAACACACAAACACACAAACACACAAACACATATACACACAAACACACAAACAAACAAACACACAAACACACAAACACACAAACACACAAACACACAAACACAAACACACAAACACACAAATACACAAACACACAAAAACACAAACACGAAAACACACAAACTCACAATCACACAAACACACAAACACACAAACACACAAACACACAAACACACAAACACACAAACACACGAACACAAACACACAAACACACAAACACACAAACACACAAACACACAAACACACAAACACACAAACACACAAACACACAAACACACAAACACACAAACACACAAACACACAAACACACAAACACACAAACACACAAACACACAAACACACAAACACACAAACACACAAACACACAAAACCACAAACACACAACCACGAAAACATACAAACACACAAACACACAAACACACAAACACACAAACACACAAACATACAAACACACAAACAGACAAACACACAAACACACAAACACACAAACACACAAACACACAAACACACAAACACACAAACACACAAACACAAAATCACACAAACACACAGACACACGAATACACAAACACACAAACAGACAAACACAGAAACACACGAACACACAAACACACAAACACACAAACACACAAACACATAAAGACACGAACACATAAACACACAAACACACAAACACACAAACACACAAACACACAAACACACAAACACAGAAACACACAAACACACAAACACACAAACACACAAACACACAAACACACAAACACACAAACACACAAACACACAAACACACAAACACACAAACACACAAACACACAAATACACAAACACACAAACACACAAACACACAAACACGAAAACACACAAACACGCATACACACAAACACACAATACACAAACACACAAACACACAAACACACAAACACACAAACACACAAACACACAAACACACAAACACACAAACACACAAACACACAAAAACACAAACACACAAACACACAAACACGCAAACACACGAACACACAAACACCAAAACACACAAACACACAAACACCCAAACACACAAACACACGCACACCTGAACACACAAACACACAATTACACAAACACACAAACACACAATTACACAAACACACAAACACACAAACACACAAACACACAAACACACAAACACACAAACACACGAACACACAAACACACAAACACACAAACACACAAACACACAAACACACAAATACACAAACACAGAAACACACAAACACACAAACACACAAACACACAATCACACAAACACACAAACAAACAAACACACAAACACACAAACACACAAACACATAAACACGCAAACACACAAACACACAAACACACAAACACAAACACACAAACACACAAATACACAAACACACATAAACACAAACACAAAAACACACAGACAGACAAACACACAAACACACAAACACACGAACACACAAACACACAAACACACAAACACACAAACACACGAACACACAAACACACAAACACACAAACACACAAACACACAAACACACAAACACACAAACACACAAACACACAAACACAAAAACACACAAACACACAAACACACAAACACACAAACACACAAACACACAAACACACAAACACACAAACACACAAACACACAAACACACAAAACCACAAACACACAACCACGAAAACATACAAACACACAAACACACATACACACAAACACACAAACACACAAACACACAAACACACAAACGCACAAACACACACACACACAAACACACAAACACACAAACACACAAACACCCAAACACACAAACAGACAAACACACAAACACACAAACACACGAACACACAAACACACAAACACACATACACACAAACACACAAACACACAAACACACAAACACACAAACACACAAACACACAAACACACAAACACACAAACACACAAACACACAAACACACAAACACACAAACACACCAACACACAAACACACAAACACACAAATGAACAAGCACACAAACACACAAACACACAAACGAACAAACACACAAATACACAAACATACAAATACACAAACACGAAAACACACAAACACACAAACCCACGAACACACAAACACACAAACCCACGAACACACAAACACACAAACACACAAACAAACGAACACACAAACACACAAACACGCAAACACACGAACACACAAACACACAAACACACAAACACACACACACACAAAAACACAAAAACACAAACACCCAAACACACTAACACACAAACACCTAAACACACAAACACCCAAGCACACAAACACTCAAGCACACGAAAACACAAACACATGAACACACAAACACACAAACACACAAACACACAAACACACAAACACACAAACACACAAACACACAAACACACAAACACACAAACACACAAACACACAAACACACAAACACACAAACACACAAACACACAAACACACAAACACACAAACACACAAACACACAAACACACAAACACACAAACACACAAACACACAAACACACAAACACACAAACACACAAACACACCAACACACAAACACACAAACACACAAACACACAAACACACAAACACACAAACACACAAACACACAAACACACAAACACACAAACACACAAACACACAAACACACAAACACACAAACACACAAACACACAAACACACCAACACACAAACACACAAACACACAAACACACAAACACACGAACACACGAACACACGAACACACAAACCCACAAACACACAAACACGCAAACACACAAACACACAAACACACAAACACACAAACACACAAACACACAAACACACAAACACACAAACACACAAACACACAAACACACAAACACACAAACACACAAACACACAAACACACAAACACACAAACACACAAACACACAAACACACAAACACACAAACACACAAACACGCAAACACACAAACATACGAACACACAAACACACAAACGCACAAACACACAAACACACAAACACATAAACACACAAACACACAAACACACAAACACACAAACACACAAACTCACAAACACACAAACACACAAACACACAAACACACAAACACACAAACACACAAACACACAAACACACAAACACACAAACACACAAACACACAAACACACAAACACACAAACGCACAAACACACAAACACACAAACACACAAACACACAAACACACGAACACACAAACACACAAACACACAAACACACAAACACACAAACACACAAACACACAAACACACAAACACACAAACACACAAACACACAAACACTCAAACACACGAACACACAAATTCACAAAAACACGAACACACGAACGAACAAACACACAAACACACAAACACACAAACACACAAACACACACACACACAAACACACAAACACACAAACACACAAACACACAAACGCACAAACACACAAACGCACAAACGTGCAAACACACATACACACAAACACACATACACACAAACACACAAACACACAAACACACAAACACACAAACACACAAACACACAAACACACAAACACACAAACAAACACGCAAACACGCAAACACGCAAACACACAAACACACAAACACACAAACAGACAAACACAAACACACAAACACACAAACACACAAACACACAAACACACAAACACACAAACACACGAACACACAATCACGCGAACACACAAACACACAAACACCCAAACACACAAACACGCGAACACGCGAACACACAAACACAAAAACACGAAAACACACAAACACACGGACACACAAACACACAAACACACAAACACACAAACACACAAACACACAAACACACAAACACACAAACACACAAACACACAAACACACAAACACACAAACACACAAACACACAAACACACAAACACACAAACACACAAACACACAAACACACAAACACACAAACAGACTAACACACAAACACCTAAACACACAAACACCCAAGCACACAAACACACAAACACACAAACACACAAACACACAATCACACAAACACACAAACACACGAACACACAAACAGACAAACACAGAAACACACGAACACACAAACACACAAACACACAAACACACAAGCACACAAACACACAAACACACAAACACATAAACACACAAACACACAAACACACAAACACACAAACACACAAACACACAAACACACAAACACACAAACACACAAACACACAAACACACAAACACACAAACACACAAACACACAAACACACAAACACACAAACACACAAACACACAAACACACAAACACACAAACACACAAACACACAAACACACAAATACACAAACACACAAACACACAAACACGAAAACACACAAACACACAAACACACAAACACACAATACACAAACTCACAAACACACAAACACACAAACACACAAACACACAAACACACAAACACACAAACACTCAAGCACACAAACACACAAACACACGAACACACGAAAACACAAACACACGAACACACAAACACACAAACACACAAACACACAAACACACAAACACACAAACACACAAACACACAAACACAGAAACACACAAACACACAAACACACAAACACACAAACACACAAACACACAAACACACAAACACACAAACACACAAACACACAAACACACAAACACACAAACACACAAACACACAAACACACAAACACACAAACACACAAACACACAAACACACAAACACACAAACACACAAACACACAAACACACAAACACACAAACACACAAACACACAAACACACAAACACACGAACACACGAACACACGAACACACGAACACACAAACCCACAAACACACAAACACGCAAACACACAAACACACAAACACACAAACACACAAACACACAAACACACAAACACACAAACACACAAACACACAAACACACAAACACACAAACACACAAACACACAAACACACAAACACACAAACACACAAACACACAAATACACAAACACACAAACACACAAACACACAAACACACAAACACACAAACACACAAACACGCAAACACACAAACATACGAACACACAAACACACAAACGCACAAACACACAAACACACAAACACATAAACACACAAACACACAAACACACAAACACACAAACACACAAACACACAAACACACAAACACACAAACACACAAACACACAAACACACAAACACACAAACACACAAACACACAAACACACAAACACACAAACACACAAACACACAAACACACAAACACACAAACACACAAACACACAAACACACAAACACACAAACACACAAACACACAAACACACAAACACACAAACACACAAACACACAAACACACAAACACACAAACACACAAACACACAAACACACAAACACACAAACACACGAACACAAAAACACACAAACACACAAACACACGAACACACAAACACACAAACACACAAACACTCAAACACACGAACACACAAATTCACAAAAACACGAACACACGAACACACAGACACACAAACACACAATCACACAAACACGCAAACACACAAGCACACAAACACACAAACACACAAACACACAAACACACAAACACACAAACACACAAACACACAAACACACAAACACACAAACACACAAACACACAAACACACAAACACACAAACACACAAACACACAAACACACAAACACACAAACACACAAACACACAAACACACAAACACACAAACACGCAAACACACAAACATACGAACACACAAACGCACAAACGCACAAACACACAAACACACAAACACACAAACACATAAACACACAAACACACAAACACACAAACACACAAACACACAAACACACAAACACACAAACACACAAACACACAAACACACAAACACACAAACACACAAACACACAAACACACAAACACACAAACACACAAACACACAAACACACAAACACACAAACACACAAACACACAAACACACAAACACACAAACACACAAACACACAAACACACAAACACACAAACACACAAACACACAAACACACAAAACACAAACACACAAACACACAAACACACAAACACACAAACACACAAACACACAAACACACAAACACACAAACACACAAACACGCAAACACACAAACATACGAACACACAAACGCACAAACGCACAAACACACAAACACACAAACACACAAACACATAAACACACAAACACACAAACACACAAACACACAAACACACAAACACACAAACACACAAACACACAAACACACAAACACACAAACACACAAACACACAAACACACAAACACACAAACACACAAACACACAAACACACAAACACACAAACACACAAACACACAAACACACAAACACACAAACACACAAACACACAAACACACGCACACCTGAACACACAAACACACAAACACACAAACACACAAACACACAAACACACAAACACACAAACACACAAACACACAAACACACAAACACACAAACACACAAACACACAAACACACAAACACAAAAAAACACACAAACACACAAACTCACAATCACACAAACACACAAACACACAAACACACAAACACACAAACACATATACACACAAACACACAAACAAACAAACACACAAACACACAAACACACAAACACACAAACACAAACACACAAACACACAAATACACAAACACACAAAAACACAAACACAAAAACACACAAACACACAAACACACAAACACACAAACACACAAACACACAAACACAAACACACAAACACACAAATACACAAACACACAAAAACACAAACACAAAAACACACAAACACACAAACACACAAACACACAAACACACAAACACGCAAACACACAAACACACAAACACACAAACACAAACACACAAACACACAAACACACAAACACACAAACACACAAACACACAAACACACAAACACATAAACACACAAACACACAAACACACAAACACACAAAACCACAAACACACAACCACGAAAACATACAAACACACAAACACACAAACACACAAACACACAAACACACAAACACACAAACAGACAAACACACAAACACACAAACACACAAACACACAAACACACAAACACACAAACACACAATCACACAAACACACAGACACACGAATACACAAACACACAAACAGACAAACACACAAACACACAAACACACAAACACACAAACACACAAACACACAAAACCACAAACACATAAACACACGAACACATAAACACACAAACACACAAACACACAAACACACAAACACACAAACACACAAACACACAAACACACAAACACACAAACACACAAACACACAAACACACAAACACACAAACACACAAACACACAAACACACAAACACACAAACACACAAACACACAAACACACAAACACACAAATACACAAACACACAAACACACAAACACACAAACACACAAACACGAAAACACACAAACACGCATACACACAAACACACAATACACAAACACACAAACACACAAACACACAAACACACAAACACACAAACACACAAACACACAAACACACAAACACACAAACACACAAACACACAAACACACAAACACACAAACACACAAACACACAAACACACAAAAACACAAACACACAAACACACAAACACGCAAACACACGAACACACAAACACCAAAACACACAAACACACAAACACCCAAACACACAAACACACGCACACCTGAACACACAAACACACAATTACACAAACACACAAACACACGCACACCTGAACACACAAACACACAATTACACAAACACACAAACACACAATTACACAAACACACAAACACACAAACACACAAACACACAAACACACAAACACACAAACACACAAACACACAAACACACAAACACACAAACACACAAACACACAAACACACAAACACACAAACACACAAACACACAAACACACAAACACACAAACACACAAACACACAAATACACAAACACAGAAACACACAAACACACAAACACACAAACACACAATCACACAAACACACAAACAAACAAACACACAAACACACAAACACACAAACACATAAACACGCAAACACACAAACACACAAACACACAAACACACAAACACAAACACACAAACACACAAATACACAAACACACATAAACACAAACACAAAAACACACAGACAGACAAACACACAAACACACAAACACACGAACACACAAACACACAAACACACAAACACACAAACACACAAACACAAAAACACACAAACACACAAACACACAAACACACAAACACACAAACACACAAACACACAAACACACAAACACACAAACACAAAAACACACAAACACACAAACACACAAACACACAAACACACAAACACACAAACACACAAACACACAAACACACAAACACACAAAACCACAAACACACAACCACGAAAACATACAAACACACAAACACACATACACACAAACACAAAAACACACAAACACACAAACGCACAAACACACACACACACAAACACACAAACACACAAACACACAAACACACAAACACACAAACACACAAACACACAAACAGACAAACACACAAACACACAAACACACGAACACACAAACACACAAACACACATACACACAAACACACAAACACACAAACACACAAACACACAAACACACAAACACACAAACACACAAACACACAAACACACAAACACACAAACACACAAACACACAAACACACAAACACACAAACACACCAACACACAAATGAACAAGCACACAAACACACAAACACACAAACGAACAAACACACAAATACACAAACATACAAACACACAAACACGAAAACACACAAACACACAAACACACAAACACACGAACACACAAACACACAAACACACAAACAAACAAACACACAAACACACAAACACGCAAACACACGAACACACAAACACACAAACACACAAACACACACACACACACAAAAACACAAAAACACAAACACCCAAACACACTAACACACAAACACCTAAACACACAAACACCTAAACACACAAACACCCAAGCACACAAACACTCAAGCACACAAACACACAAACACACGAACACACGAAAACACAAACACACGAACACACGAACACACAAACACACAAACACACAAACACACAAACACACAAACACACAAACACACAAACACACAAACACACAAACACACAAACACACAAACACACAAACACACAAACACACAAACACACAAACACACAAACACACAAACACACAAAAACACAAACACACAAACACACAAACACACAAACACACAAACACACAAACACACAAACACACAAACACACAAACACACAAACACACAAACACACAAACACACAAACACACGAACACACGAACACACGAACACACGAACACACAAACCCACAAACACACAAACACGCAAACACACAAACACACAAACACACAAACAGACAAACACACAAACACACAAACACACAAACACACAAACACACAAACACACAAACACACAAACACACAAACACACAAACACACAAACACACAAACACACAAACACACAAACACACAAACACACAGACACACAAACACACAAACACACAAACACACAAACACGCAAACACACAAACATACGAACACACAAACACACAAACGCACAAACATACAAACACACAAACACATAAACACACAAACACACAAACACACAAACACACAAACACACAAACACACAAACACACAAACACACAAACACACAAACACACAAACACACAAACACACAAACACACAAACACACAAACACACAAACACACAAACACACAAACACACAAACACACAAACACACAAACACACAAACACACAAACACACAAACACACAAACACACAAACACACAAACACACAAACACACGAACACAAAAACACACAAACACACAAACACACAAACACACAAACACTCAAACACACGAACACACAAATTCACAAAAACACGAACACACAAACACACAAACACACAAACACACAAACACACAAACACACAAACACACAAACACACAAACACACAAACGCACAAACACACAAACGCACAAACACACAAACGCACAAACGTGCAAACACACATACACACAAACACACAAACACACAAACACACAAACACACAAACACACAAACACACAAACACACAAACACACAAACACACAAACACACAAACACACAAACACATAAACACACAAACACACAAACACACGAACACACAAACACACTAACACACAAACACGCAAACAAACACGCAAACACGCAAACACGCAAACACACAAACACACAAACACACAAACAGACAAACACAAACACACAAACACACAAACACACGAACACACGAACACACAATCACACGAACACACAAACACACAAACACACAAACACACGGACACACAAACACACAAACACACAAACACACAAACACACAAACACACAAACACACAAACACACAAACACACAAACACACAAACACACAAACACACAAACACACAAACACACAAACACACAAACACACTAACACACAAACACCTAAACACACAAACACCCAAGCACACAAACACACAAACACACAAACACACAAACACACAATCACACAAACACACAAACACACGAACACACAAACACACAAACAGACAAACACAGAAACACACGAACACACAAACACACAAACACACAAACACACAAACACACAAGCACACAAACACACAAACACACAAACACATGAACACACAAACACACAAACACACAAACACACAAACACACAAACACACAAACACACAAACACACAAACACACAAACACACAAACACACAAACACACAAACACACAAACACACAAATACACAAACACACAAACACACAAACACGAAAACACACAAACACACAAACACACAAACACACAATACACAAACTCACAAACACACAAACACACAAACACACAAACACACAAACACACAAACACACAAACACACAAACACACAAACACACAAACACACAAACACACAAACACACAAACACACAAACACAGAAACACACCAACACACAAACACACAAACACACAAACACACAAACACACAAACACACAAACACACAAACACACAAACACACAAACACACAAACACACAAACACACAAACACACAAACACACAAACACACAAACACACAAACACACAAACACACAAACACACAAACACACAAACACACAAACACACAAACACACAAACACACAAACACACAAACACACAAACACACAAACACACAAACACACAAACACACAAACACACAAACACACAAACACACGAACACACGAACACACGAACACACAAACCCACAAACACACAAACACGCAAACACACAAACACACAAACACACAAACACACAAACACACAAACACACAAACACACAAACACACAAACACACAAACACACAAACACACAAACACACAAACACACAAACACACAAACACACAAACACACAAACACACAAACACACAAACACACAAACACACAAACACACAAACACACAAACACACAAACACACAAACACACAAACACACAAACACACAAACACACAAACACACAAACACACAAACACGCAAACACACAAACATACGAACACACAAACACACAAACGCACAAACACACAAACACACAAACACATAAACACACAAACACACAAACACACAAACACACAAACACACAAACACACAAACACACAAACACACAAACACACAAACACACAAACACACAAACACACAAACACACAAACACACAAACACACAAACACACAAACACACAAACACACAAACACACAAACACACAAACACACAAACACACAAACACACAAACACACAAACACACAAACACACAAACACACAAACACACAAACACACAAACACACAAACACACAAACACACAAACACACAAACACACGAACACAAAAACACACAAACACACAAACACAGGAACACACAAACACACAAACACACAAACACACAAACACTCAAACACACGAACACACAAATTCACAAAAACACGAACACACGAACACACAGACACACAAACACACAATCACACAAACACGCAAACACACAAGCACACAAACACACAAACACACAAACACACAAACACACAAACACACAAACACATAAACACACAAACACACAAACACACGAACACACAAACACACTAACACACAAACACACAAACAAACACGCAAACACGCAAACACGCAAACACACAAACACACAAACACACAAACAGACAAACACAAACACACAAACACACAAACACACAAACACACAAACACACAAACACACAAACACACAAACACACGAACACACAAACACGCGAACACACAAACACACAAACACACAAACACACAAACACACAAACACACAAACACACAAACACACGAACACAAAAACACACAAACACACAAACACAGGAACACACAAACACACAAACACACAAACACACAAACACACAAACACTCAAACACACGAACACACAAATTCACAAAAACACGAACACACGAACACACAGACACACAAACACACAATCACACAAACACGCAAACACACAAGCACACAAACACACAAACACACAAACACACAAACACACAAACAAACAAAGACACAAACACACAAACACACAAACACACAAACACACAAACACACAAACACACAAACACACAAACACACAAACGCACAAACACACAAACGCACAAACGTGCAAACACACAAACACACAAACACACAAACACACAAACACACAAACACACAAACACACAAACACACAAACACACAAACACACAAACACACAAACACACAAACACACAAACACATAAACACACAAACACACAAACACACGAACACACAAACACACTAACACACAAACACACAAACAAACACGCAAACACGCAAACACGCAAACACACAAACACACAAACACACAAACAGACAAACACAAACACACAAACACACAAACACACAAACACACAAACACACAAACACACAAACACACAAACACACGAACACACAAACACGCGAACACACAAACACACAAACACACAAACACGCGAACACGCGAACACACAAACACAAAAACACGAAAACACACAAACTTTCAAACACACAAACACACGAACACACGAACACACAATCACACGAACACACAAACACACAAACACACAAACACACGGACACACAAACACACAAACACACAAACACACAAACACACAAACACACAAACACACAAACACACAAACACACAAACACACAAACACACAAACACACTAACACACAAACACCTAAACACACAAACACCCAAGCACACAAACACACAAACACACAAACACACAAACACACAATCACACAAACACACAAACACACGAACACACAAACACACAAACAGACAAACACAGAAACACACGAACACACAAACACACAAACACACAAACACACAAGCACACAAACACACAAACACACAAACACATAAACACACAAACACACAAACACACAAACACACAAACACACAAACACACAAACACACAAACACACAAACACACAAACACACAAACACACAAACACACAAACACACAAACACACAAACACACAAACACACAAACACACAAACACACAAACACACAAATACACAAACACACAAACACACAAACACGAAAACACACAAACACACAAACACACAATACACAAACTCACAAACACACAAACACACAAACACACAAACACACAAACACACAAAAATACAAATACACAAACACACAAACACACAAACACACAAACGGCCAAACACACAAACACACAAACACCCAAACACACAAACACACGCACACTTGAACACACAAACACACAAACACACAAACACACAAACACACAAACACACAAACACACAAACACACAAACACACAAACACACAAACACACAAACACACAAACACACAAACACACAAACACACAAACACAAAAACACACAAACACAAAAAAACACACAAACACACAAACTCACAATCACACAAACACACAAACACACAAACACACAAACACACAAACACATATACACACAAACACACAAACAAACAAACACACAAACACACAAACACACAAACACACAAACACACAAACACACAAACACAAACACACAAACACACAAATACACAAACACACAAAAACACAAACACGAAAACACACAAACACACAAACACACAAACACACAAACACACAAACACACAAACACACAAACACACAAACACACAAACACACAAACACACAAACACACAAACACACAAACACACAAACACACAAACACACAAACACACAAACACACAAACACACAAACACACAAACACACAAACACACAAACACACAAACACACAAACACACAAACACACAAACACACAAACACACAAACACACAAACACACAAACACACAAAACCACAATCACACAACCACGAAAACATACAAACACACAAACACACAAACACACAAACACACAAACACACAAACACACAAACACACAAACACACAAACACACAAACACACAAACCCACAAACACACAAACGCACAAACACACACACACACACACACAATCACACAATCACACAAACACACAAACACACAAACACACAAACACACAAACAGACAAACACACAAACACACAAACACACGAACACACAAACACACAAACACACATACACACAGTCACACAAACACACAAACACACAAACACACAAACACACAAATAAACAAGCACACAAACACACAAACACACAAACACACAAACACACAAACGAACAAACACACAAATACATAAACATACAAACACACAAACACACAAACACACAAACACACAAACACACAAACAAACGAACACACAAACACACAAACAAACAAACACACAAACACACAAACACGCAAACACACAAACACACAAACACACGAACACACAAACACACAAACAGACAAACACACAAACACGCATACACACAAACACACAAACACACAAACACACAAACACACAAACACACAAACACACAAACACACAAACACACAAACACACAAACACACAAAAACACAAAAACACAAACACACGAACACACAAACACACAAACAGACAAACACACAAACACCCAAACACACAAACACACAAACACCCAACCACACAAACACACGCACACCTGAACACACAAACACACAAACACACAAACACACAAACACACAAACACACAATCACACGAACACACAAACACACGAATACACAAACACACAAACAGACAAACACAGGAACACACGAACACACAAACACACAAACACACAAGCACACAAACACACAAACACACAAACACACAAACACATAAACACACAAACACACAAACACACAAACACACAAACACACAAACACACAAACACACAAACACACAAACACACAAACACACAAACACACAAACACACAAACACACAAACACACGAACACACAAACACACAAACACACAAACACACAAACACACAAACACACAAACACACAAACGCACAAACACACAAACGCACAAACGTGCAAACACACATACACACAAACACACAAACACACAAACACACAAACACACAAACACACAAACACACAAACACACAAACACACAAACACACAAACACACAAACACACAAACACACAAACACACAAACACACAAACACATAAACACACAAACACACAAACACACGAACACACAAACACACTAACGAACAAACACACAAACAAACACGCAAACACGCAAACACGCAAACACACAAACACACAAACACACAAACAGACAAACACAAACACACAAACACACAAACACACAAACACACAAACACACAAACACACAAACACACGAACACACAAACACGCGAACACACAAACACACAAACACACAAACACACAAACACACAAACACACAAACACACAAACACACAAACACACAAACACACGAACACAAAAACACACAAACACACAAACACACAAACACACAAACACACAAACACACAAACACACAAACACACAAACACACAAACACACAAACACTCAAACACACGAACACACAAATTCACAAAAACACGAACACACGAACACACAGACACACAAACACACAAACACACAAACACGCAAACACACAAGCACACAAACACACAAACACACAAACACACAAACACACAAACACACAAACAAACAAAGACACAAACACACAAACACACAAACACACAAACACACAAACACACAAACACACAAACACACTAACACACAAACACACAAACACACAAACGCACAAACACACAAACGCACAAACGTACAAACACACAAACACACAAACACACGAACACACAAACACACAAACACACAAACGAACAAACACACAAATACACAAACACACAAACACGCGAACACGCGAACACACAAACACAAAAACACGAAAACACACAAACTTTCAAACACACAAACACACGAACACACGAACACACAATCACACGAACACACAAACACACAAACACACAAACACACGGACACACAAACACACAAACACACAAACACACAAACACACAAACACACGAACACACGAACACACAAACACACAAACACACAAACACACAAACACACAAACACACAAACACACAAACACACAAACACACAAACACACAAACACACAAACACACAAACACACAAACACACAAACACACAAACACACAAACACACAAACACACAAACACACAAAAACACAAACACACAAACACACAAACACACAAACACACAAACACACAAACACACAAACACACAAACACACAAACACACAAACACACAAACACACAAACACACAAACACACAAACACACAAACACACGAACACACGAACACACGAACACACGAACACACAAACCCACAAACACACAAACACGCAAACACACAAACACACAAACACACAAACACACAAACACACAAACACACAAACACACAAACACACAAACACACAAACACACAAACACACAAACACACAAACACACAAACACACAAACACACAAACACACAAACACACAAACACACAAACACACAGACACACAAACACACAAACACACAAACACACAAACACGCAAACACACAAACATACGAACACACAAACACACAAACGCACAAACACACAAACACACAAACACATAAACACACAAACACACAAACACACAAACACACAAACACACAAACACACAAACACACAAACACACAAACACACAAACACACAAACACACAAACACACAAACACACAAACACACAAACACACAAACACACAAACACACAAACACACAAACACACAAACACACAAACACACAAACACACAAACACACAAACACACAAACACACAAACACACGAACACACGAACACACGAACACACGAACACACAAACCCACAAACACACAAACACGCAAACACGCAAACACACAAACACACAAACACACAAACACACAAACACACAAACACACAAACACACAAACACACAAACACACAAACACACAAACACACAAACACACAAACACACAAACACACAAACACACAAACACACAAACACACAAACACACAAACACACAAACACACAGACACACAAACACACAAACACACAAACACACAAACACGCAAACACACAAACATACGAACACACAAACACACAAACGCACAAACACACAAACACACAAACACATAAACACACAAACACACAAACACACAAACACACAAACACACAAACACACAAACACACAAACACACAAACACACAAACACACAAACACACAAACACACAAACACACAAACACACAAACACACAAACACACAAACACACAAACACACAAACACACAAACACACAAACACACAAACACACAAACACACAAACACACAAACACACAAACACACAAACACACAAACACACAAACACACAAACACACAAACACACAAACACACAAACACACGAACACAAAAACACACAAACACACAAACACACAAACACACAAACACACAAACACTCAAACACACGAACACACAAATTCACAAAAACACGAACACACAAACACACAAACACACAAACACACAAACACACAAACACACAAACACACAAACACACAAACGCACAAACACACAAACGCACAAACGTGCAAACACACATACACACAAACACACAAACACACAAACACACAAACACACAAACACACAAACACACAAACACACAAACACACAAACACACAAACACACAAACACACAAACACACAAACACATAAACACACAAACACACAAACACACGAACACACAAACACACTAACACACAAACACACAAACAAACACGCAAACACGCAAACACGCAAACACACAAACACACAAACACACAAACAGACAAACACAAACACACAAACACACAAACACACGAACACACGAACACACAATCACACGAACACACAAACACACAAACACACAAACACACGGACACACAAACACACAAACACACAAACACACAAACACACAAACACACAAACACACAAACACACAAACACACAAACACACAAACACACAAACACACAAACACACAAACACACAAACACACTAACACACAAACACCTAAACACACAAACACCCAAGCACACAAACACACAAACACACAAACACACAAACACACAAACACACAATCACACAAACACACAAACACACGAACACACAAACACACAAACAGACAAACACAGAAACACACGAACACACAAACACACAAACACACAAACACACAAACACACAAGCACACAAACACACAAACACACAAACACATGAACACACAAACACACAAACACACAAACACACAAACACACAAACACACAAACACACAAACACACAAACACACAAACACACAAACACACAAACACACAAACACACAAACACACAAACACACAAATACACAAACACACAAACACACAAACACGAAAACACACAAACACACAAACACACAAACACACAATACACAAACTCACAAACACACAAACACACAAACACACAAACACACAAACACACAAACACACAAACACACAAACACACAAACACACAAACACACAAACACACAAACACACAAACACAGAAACACACCAACACACAAACACACAAACACACAAACACACAAACACACAAACACACAAACACACAAACACACAAACACACAAACACACAAACACACAAACACACAAACACACAAACACACAAACACACAAACACACAAACACACAAACACACAAACACACAAACACACAAACACACAAACACACAAACACACAAACACACAAACACACAAACACACAAACACACAAACACACGAACACACGAACACACAAACACCCAAACACACAAACACACGCACACTTGAACACACAAACACACAAACACACAAACACACAAACACACAAACACACAAACACACAAACACACAAACACACAAACACACAAACACACAAACACACAAACACACAAACACACAAACACACAAACACACAAACACACAAACACACAAACACAAAAAAACACACAAACACACAAACTCACAATCACACAAACACACAAACACACAAACACACAAACACACAAACACATATACACACAAACACACAAACAAACAAACACACAAACACACAAACACACAAACACACAAACACACAAACACACAAACACACAAACACAAACACACAAATACACAAACACACAAAAACACAAACACGAAAACACACAAACACACAAACACACAAACACACAAACACACAAACACACAAACACACAAACACACAAACACACAAACACACAAACACACAAACACACAAACACACAAACACACAAACACACAAACACACAAACACACAAACACACAAACACACAAACACACAAACACACAAACACACAAACACACAAACACACAAACACACAAACACACAAACACACAAAACCACAAACACACAACCACGAAAACATACAAACACACAAACACACAAAACACACAAACACACAAACACACAAACACACAAACACACAAACACACAAACACAGAAACACACAAACCCACAAACACACAAACGCACAAACACACACACACACACACACAATCACACAATCACACAAACACACAAACACACAAACACACAAACACACAAACAGACAAACACACAAACACACAAACACACGAACACACAAACACACAAACACACATACACACAGTCACACAAACACACAAACACACAAACACACAAACACACAAACACACAAATAAACAAGCACACAAACACACAAACACACAAACACACAAACGAACAAACACACAAATACACAAACATACAAACACACAAACACACAAACACACAAACACACAAACACACGAACACACAAACACACAAACAAACAAACACACAAACACACAAACACGCAAACACACAAACACACGAACACACAAACACACAAACACACGCACACTTGAACACACAAACACACAAACACACAAACACACAAACACACAAACACACAAACACACAAACACACAAACACACAAACACACAAACACACAAACACACAAACACACAAACACACAAACACAAAAACACACAAACACAAAAAAACACACAAACACACAATTTCACAATCACACAAACACACAAACACACAAACACACAAACACACAAACACATATACACACAAACACACAAACAAACAAACACACAAACACACAAACACACAAACACACAAACACACAAACACACAAACACAAACACACAAACACACAAATACACAAACACACAAAAACACAAACACGAAAACACACAAACACACAAACACACAAACACACAAACACACAAACACACAAACACACAAACACACAAACACACAAACACACAAACACACAAACACACAAACACACAAACACACAAACACACAAACACACAAACACACAAACACACAAACACACAAACGCACAAACACACACACACACACACACAATCACACAATCACACAAACACACAAACACACAAACACACAAACACACAAACAGACAAACACACAAACACACGAACACACAAACACACAAACACACATACACACAGTCACACAAACACACAAACACACAAACACACAAACACACAAATAAACAAGCACACAAACACACAAACACACAAACACACAAACACACAAACGAACAAACACACAAATACACAAACATACAAACACACAAACACACAAACACACAAACACACAAACACACAAACACACGAACACACAAACACACAAACAAACAAACACACAAACACACAAACACGCAAACACACAAACACACGAACACACAAACACACAAACAGACAAACACACAAACACGCATACACACAAACACACAAACACACAAACACACAAACACACAAACACACAAACACACAAACACACAAACACACAAACACACAAACACACAAAAACACAAAAACACAAACACACGAACACACAAACACACAAACAGACAAACACACAAACACCCAAACACACAAACACACAAACACACAAACACCCAAACACACAAACACACAAACACCCAACCACACAAACACACGCACACCTGAACACACAAACACACAAACACACAAACACACAAACACACAAACACACAATCACACGAACACACAAACACACGAATACACAAACACACAAACAGACAAACACAGGAACACACGAACACACAAACACACAAACACACAAGCACACAAACACACAAACACACAAACACACAAACACATAAACACACAAACACACAAACACACAAACACACAAACACACAAACACACAAACACACAAACACACAAACACACAAACACACAAACACACAAACACACAAACACACAAACACACAAACACACGAACACACAAACACACAAACACACAAACACACAAACACACAAACACACAAACACACAAACACACAAACACACAAACACACAAACGCACAAACACACAAACGCACAAACGTGCAAACACACATACACACAAACACACAAACACACAAACACACAAACACACAAACACACAAACACACAAACACACAAACACACAAACACACAAACACACAAACACACAAACACATAAACACACAAACACACAAACACACGAACACACAAACACACTAACGAACAAACACACAAACAAACACGCAAACACGCAAACACGCAAACACACAAACACACAAACACACAAACAGACAAACACAAACACACAAACACACAAACACACAAACACACAAACACACAAACACACAAACACACAAACACACGAACACACAAACACGCGAACACACAAACACACAAACACACAAACACACAAACACACAAACACACAAACACACAAACACACAAACACACAAACACACAAACACACGAACACAAAAACACACAAACACACAAACACACAAACACACAAACACACAAACACACAAACACACAAACACACAAACACACAAACACACAAACACACAAACACTTAAACACACGAACACACAAATTCACAAAAACACGAACACACGAACACACAGACACACAAACACACAAACACACAAACACACAAACACACAAACACACAAACACACAAACACACAAACGCACAAACACACAAACGCACAAACGTGCAAACACACATACACACAAACACACAAACACACAAACACACAAACACACAAACACACAAACACACAAACACACAAACACACAAACACACAAACACACAAACACACAAACACACAAACACATAAACACACAAACACACAAACACACGAACACACAAACACACTAACGAACAAACACACAAACAAACACGCAAACACACAAACACACAAACACGCAAACACACAAGCACACAAACACACAAACACACAAACACACAAACACACAAACACACAAACAAACAAAGACACAAACACACAAACACACAAACACACAAACACACAAACACACAAACACACAAACACACTAACACACAAACACACAAACACACAAACGCACAAACACACAAACGCACAAACGTACAAACACACAAACACACAAACACACGAACACACAAACACACAAACACACAAACGAACAAACACACAAATACACAAACACACAAACACGCGAACACGCGAACACACAAACACAAAAACACGAAAACACACAAACTTTCAAACACACAAACACACGAACACACGAACACACAATCACACGAACACACAAACACACAAACACACAAACACACGGACACACAAACACACAAACACACAAACACACAAACACACAAACACACGAACACACGAACACACAAACACACAAACACACAAACACACAAACACACAAACACACAAACACACAAACACACAAACACACAAACACACAAACACACAAACACACAAACACACAAACACACAAACACACAAACACACAAACACACAAACACACAAACACACAAACACACAAACACACAAACACACAAACACACAAACACACAAACACACAAACACACAAACACACAAAAACACAAACACACAAACACACAAACACACAAACACACAAACACACAAACACACAAACACACAAACACACAAACACACAAACACACAAACACACAAACACACGAACACACGAACACACGAACACACGAACACACAAACCCACAAACACACAAACACGCAAACACACAAACACACAAACACACAAACACACAAACACACAAACACACAAACACACAAACACACAAACACACAAACACACAAACACACAAACACACAAACACACAAACACACAAACACACAAACACACAAACACACAGACACACAAACACACAAACACACAAACACACAAACACGCAAACACACAAACATACGAACACACAAACACACAAACGCACAAACACACAAACACACAAACACATAAACACACAAACACACAAACACACAAACACACAAACACACAAACACACAAACACACAAACACACAAACACACAAACACACAAACACACAAACACACAAACACACAAACACACAAACACACAAACACACAAACACACAAACACACAAACACACAAACACACAAACACACAAACACACAAACACACAAACACACAAACACACAAACACACAAACACACAAACACACAAACACACAAACACACGAACACACGAACACACGAACACACGAACACACAAACCCACAAACACACAAACACGCAAACACGCAAACACACAAACACACAAACACACAAACACACAAACACACAAACACACAAACACACAAACACACAAACACACAAACACACAAACACACAAACACACAAACACACAAACACACAAACACACAAACACACAAACACACAAACACACAGACACACAAACACACAAACACACAAACACACAAACACGCAAACACACAAACATACGAACACACAAACACACAAACGCACAAACACACAAACACACAAACACATAAACACACAAACACACAAACACACAAACACACAAACACACAAACACACAAACACACAAACACACAAACACACAAACACACAAACACACAAACACACAAACACACAAACACACAAACACACAAACACACAAACACACAAACACACAAACACACAAACACACAAACACACAAACACACAAACACACAAACACACAAACACACAAACACACAAACACACAAACACACGAACACAAAAACACACAAACACACAAACACACAAACACACAAACACACAAACACTCAAACACACGAACACACAAATTCACAAAAACACGAACACACAAACACACAAACACACAAACACACAAACACACAAACACACAAACACACAAACACACAAACACACAAACGCACAAACACACAAACGCACAAACGTGCAAACACACATACACACAAACACACAAACACACAAACACACAAACACACAAACACACAAACAGACAAACACACAAACACCCAAACACACAAACACACAAACACCCAACCACACAAACACACGCACACCTGAACACACAAACACACAAACACACAAACACACAAACACACAAACACACAATCACACGAACACACAAACACACGAATACACAAACACACAAACAGACAAACACAGGAACATACGAACACACAAACATACAAACGCACAAACACACAAACACACAAACACATAAACACACAAACACACAAACACACAAACACACAAACACACAAACACACAAACACACAAACACACAAACACACAAACACACAAACACACAAACACACAAACACACAAACACACAAACACACAAACACACAAACACACAAACACACAAACACACAAACACACAAACACACAAACACACAAACACACGAACACACGAACACACGAACACACGAACACACAAACCCACAAACACACAAACACGCAAACACACAAACACACAAACACACAAACACACAAACACACAAACACACAAACACACAAACACACAAACACACAAACACACAAACACACAAACACACAAACACACAAACACACAAACACACAAACACACAAACACACAAACACACAAACACACAAACACACAGACACACAAACACACAAACACACAAACACACAAACACGCAAACACACAAACATACGAACACACAAACACACAAACGCACAAACACACAAACACACAAACACATAAACACACAAACACACAAACACACAAACACACAAACACACAAACACACAAACACACAAACACACAAACACACAAACACACAAACACACAAACACACAAACACACAAACACACAAACACACAAACACACAAACACACAAACACACAAACACACAAACACACAAACACACAAACACACAAACACACAAACACACAAACACACAAACACACAAACACACAAACACACAAACACACGAACACAAAAACACACAAACACACAAACACACAAACACACAAACACACAAACACTCAAACACACGAACACACAAATTCACAAAAACACGAACACACAAACACGCAAACACACAAACACACAAACACACAAACACACAAACACACAAACGCACAAACACACAAACGCACAAACGTGCAAACACACATACACACAAACACACAAACACACAAACACACAAACACACAAACACACAAACACACAAACACACAAACACACAAACACACAAACACACAAACACACAAACACACAAACACACAAACACACAAACACACAAACACACAAACACATAAACACACAAACACACAAACACACGAACACACAAACACACTAACACACAAACACACAAACAAACACGCAAACACGCAAACACGCAAACACACAAACACACAAACACACAAACAGACAAACACAAACACACAAACACACAAACACACGAACACACGAACACACAATCACACGAACACACAAACACACAAACACACAAACACACGGACACACAAACACACAAACACACAAACACACAAACACACAAACACACAAACACACAAACACACAAACACACAAACACACAAACACACAAACACACAAACACACAAACACACAAACACACTAACACACAAACACCTAAACACACAAACACCCAAGCACACAAACACACAAACACACAAACACACAAACACACAAACACACAATCACACAAACACACAAACACACGAACACACAAACACACAAACAGACAAACACAGAAACACACGAACACACAAACACACAAACACACAAACACACAAACACACAAACACACAAGCACACAAACACACAAACACACAAACACAAGAACACACAAACACACAAACACACAAACACACAAACACACAAACACACAAACACACAAACACACAAACACACAAACACACAAACACACAAACACACAAACACACAAACACACAAATACACAAACACACAAACACACAAACACGAAAACACACAAACACACAAACACACAAACACACAATACACAAACTCACAAACACACAAACACACAAACACACAAACACACAAACACACAAACACACAAACACACAAACACACAAACACACAAACACACAAACACACAAACACACAAATAAACAAGCACACAAACACACAAACACACAAACACACAAACACACAAACGAACAAACACACAAATACACAAACATACAAACACACAAACACACAAACACACAAACACACAAACACACAAACACACGAACACACAAACACACAAACAAACAAACACACAAACACACAAACACGCAAACACACAAACACACGAACACACAAACACACAAACAGACAAACACACAAACACGCATACACACAAACACACAAACACACAAACACACAAACACACAAACACACAAACACACAAACACACAAACACACAAACACACAAACACACAAACACACAAAAACACAAAAACACAAACACACGAACACACAAACACACAAACAGACAAACACACAAACACCCAAACACACAAACACACAAACACCCAACCACACAAACACACGCACACCTGAACACACAAACACACAAACACACAAACACACAAACACACAAACACACAATCACACGAACACACAAACACACGAATACACAAACACACAAACAGACAAACACAGGAACACACGAACACACAAACACACAAACACACAAGCACACAAACACACAAACACACAAACACACAAACACATAAACACACAAACACACAAACACACAAACACACAAACACACAAACACACAAACACACAAACACACAAACACACAAACACACAAACACACAAACACACAAACACACAAACACACAAACACACGAACACACAAACACACAAACACACAAACACACAAACACACAAACACACAAACACACAAACACACAAACACACAAACGCACAAACACACAAACGCACAAACGTGCAAACACACATACACACAAACACACAAACACACAAACACACAAACACACAAACACACAAACACACAAACACACAAACACACAAACACACAAACACACAAACACACAAACACATAAACACACAAACACACAAACACACGAACACACAAACACACTAACGAACAAACACACAAACAAACACGCAAACACGCAAACACGCAAACACACAAACACACAAACACACAAACAGACAAACACAAACACACAAACACACAAACACACAAACACACAAACACACAAACACACAAACACACAAACACACAAACACACGAACACACAAACACGCGAACACACAAACACACAAACACACAAACACACAAACACACAAACACACAAACACACAAACACACAAACACACAAACACACGAACACAAAAACACACAAACACACAAACACACAAACACACAAACACACAAACACACAAACACACAAACACACAAACACACAAACACACAAACACACAAACACTCAAACACACGAACACACAAATTCACAAAAACACGAACACACGAACACACAGACACACAAACACACAAACACACAAACACACAAACACACAAACACACAAACACACAAACACACAAACGCACAAACACACAAACGCACAAACGTGCAAACACACATACACACAAACACACAAACACACAAACACACAAACACACAAACACACAAACACACAAACACACAAACACACAAACACACAAACACACAAACACACAAACACATAAACACACAAACACACAAACACACGAACACACAAACACACTAACGAACAAACACACAAACAAACACGCAAACACACAAACACACAAACACGCAAACACACAAGCACACAAACACACAAACACACAAACACACAAACACACAAACACACAAACAAACAAAGACACAAACACACAAACACACAAACACACAAACACACAAACACACAAACACACAAACACACTAACACACAAACACACAAACACACAAACGCACAAACACACAAACGCACAAACGTACAAACACACAAACACACAAACACACGAACACACAAACACACAAACACACAAACGAACAAACACACAAATACACAAACACACAAACACGCGAACACGCGAACACACAAACACAAAAACACGAAAACACACAAACTTTCAAACACACAAACACACGAACACACGAACACACAATCACACGAACACACAAACACACAAACACACAAACACACGGACACACAAACACACAAACACACAAACACACAAACACACAAACACACGAACACACGAACACACAAACACACAAACACACAAACACACAAACACACAAACACACAAACACACAAACACACAAACACACAAACACACAAACACACAAACACACAAACACACAAACACACAAACACACAAACACACAAACACACAAACACACAAACACACAAACACACAAACACACAAACACACAAACACACAAACACACAAAAACACAAACACACAAACACACAAACACACAAACACACAAACACACAAACACACAAACACACAAACACACAAACACACAAACACACAAACACACAAACACACGAACACACGAACACACGAACACACGAACACACAAACCCACAAACACACAAACACGCAAACACACAAACACACAAACACACAAACACACAAACACACAAACACACAAACACACAAACACACAAACACACAAACACACAAACACACAAACACACAAACACACAAACACACAAACACACAGACACACAAACACACAAACACACAAACACACAAACACGCAAACACACAAACATACGAACACACAAACACACAAACGCACAAACACACAAACACACAAACACATAAACACACAAACACACAAACACACAAACACACAAACACACAAACACACAAACACACAAACACACAAACACACAAACACACAAACACACAAACACACAAACACACAAACACACAAACACACAAACACACAAACACACAAACACACAAACACACAAACACACAAACACACAAACACACAAACACACAAACACACAAACACACAAACACACAAACACACAAACACACAAACACACAAACACACGAACACACGAACACACGAACACACGAACACACAAACCCACAAACACACAAACACGCAAACACGCAAACACACAAACACACAAACACACAAACACACAAACACACAAACACACAAACACACAAACACACAAACACACAAACACACAAACACACAAACACACAAACACACAAACACACAAACACACAAACACACAAACACACAAACACACAAACACACAAACACACAAACACACAAACACACAGACACACAAACACACAAACACACAAACACACAAACACGCAAACACACAAACATACGAACACACAAACACACAAACGCACAAACACACAAACACACAAACACATAAACACACAAACACACAAACACACAAACACACAAACACACAAACACACAAACACACAAACACACAAACACACAAACACACAAACACACAAACACACAAACACACAAACACACAAACACACAAACACACAAACACACAAACACACAAACACACAAACACACAAACACACAAACACACAAACACACAAACACACAAACACACAAACACACAAACACACAAACACACAAACACACAAACACACGAACACAAAAACACACAAACACACAAACACACAAACACACAAACACACAAACACTCAAACACACGAACACACAAATTCACAAAAACACGAACACACAAACACACAAACACACAAACACACAAACACACAAACACACAAACACACAAACACACAAACACACAAACGCACAAACACACAAACGCACAAACGTGCAAACACACATACACACAAACACACAAACACACAAACACACAAACACACAAACACACAAACACACAAACACACAAACACACAAACACACAAACACATAAACACACAAACACACAAACACACGAACACACAAACACACTAACACACAAACACACAAACAAACACGCAAACACGCAAACACGCAAACACACAAACACACAAACACACAAACAGACAAACACAAACACACAAACACACAAACACACGAACACACGAACACACAATCACACGAACACACAAACACACAAACACACAAACACACGGACACACAAACACACAAACACACAAACACACAAACACACAAACACACAAACACACAAACACACAAACACACAAACACACAAACACACAAACACACAAACACACAAACACACAAACACACTAACACACAAACACCTAAACACACAAACACCCAAGCACACAAACACACAAACACACAAACACACAAACACACAAACACACAATCACACAAACACACAAACACACGAACACACAAACACACAAACAGACAAACACAGAAACACACGAACACACAAACACACAAACACACAAACACACAAACACACAAGCACACAAACACACAAACACACAAACACATGAACACACAAACACACAAACACACAAACACACAAACACACAAACACACAAACACACAAACACACAAACACACAAACACACAAACACACAAACACACAAACACACAAACACACAAACACACAAACACACAAATACACAAACACACAAACACACAAACACGAAAACACACAAACACACAAACACACAAACACACAATACACAAACTCACAAACACACAAACACACAAACACACAAACACACAAACACACAAACACACAAACACACAAACACACAAACACACAAACACACAAACACACAAACACACAAACACACAAACACACAAACACAGAAACACACCAACACACAAACACACAAACACACAAACACACAAACACACAAACACACAAACACACAAACACACAAACACACAAACACACAAACACACAAACACACAAACACACAAACACACAAACACACAAACACACAAACACACAAACACACAAACACACAAACACACAAACACACAAACACACAAACACACAAACACACAAACACACAAACACACAAACACACAAACACACGAACACACGAACACACAAACACCCAAACACACAAACACACGCACACTTGAACACACAAACACACAAACACACAAACACACAAACACACAAACACACAAACACACAAACACACAAACACACAAACACACAAACACACAAACACACAAACACACAAACACACAAACACAAAAACACACAAACACACAAACACAAAAAAACACACAAACACACAAACTCACAATCACACAAACACACAAACACACAAACACACAAACACACAAACACATATACACACAAACACACAAACAAACAAACACACAAACACACAAACACACAAACACACAAACACACAAACACACAAACACACAAACACACAAACACAAACACACAAACACACAAATACACAAACACACAAAAACACAAACACGAAAACACACAAACACACAAACACACAAACACACAAACACACAAACACACAAACACACAAACACACAAACACACAAACACACAAACACACAAACACACAAACACACAAACACACAAACACACAAACACACAAACACACAAACACACAAACACACAAACACACAAACACACAAACACACAAACACACAAACACACAAACACACAAACACACAAACACACAAACACACAAACACACAAACACACAAAACCACAAACACACAACCACGAAAACATACAAACACACAAACACACAAAACACACAAACACACAAACACACAAACACACAAACACACAAACACACAAACACACAAACACAGAAACACACAAACCCACAAACACACAAACGCACAAACACACACACACACACACACAATCACACAATCACACAAACACACAAACACACAAACACACAAACACACAAACAGACAAACACACAAACACACAAACACACGAACACACAAACACACAAACACACATACACACTGTCACACAAACACACAAACACACAAACACACAAACACACAAATAAACAAGCACACAAACACACAAACACACAAACACACAAACGAACAAACACACAAATACACAAACATACAAACACACAAACACACAAACACACAAACACACAAACACACAAACACACGAACACACAAACACACAAACAAACAAACACACAAACACACAAACACGCAAACACACAAACACACGAACACACAAACACACAAACAGACAAACACACAAACACGCATACACACAAACACACAAACACACAAACACACAAACACACAAACACGGAAAAACACAAACACACAAACACACAAACACACAAAAACACAAAAACACAAACACACAAACACACAAACACACAAACAGACAAACACACAAACACCCAAACACACAAACCACAAACACCCAACCACACAAACACACGCACACCTGAACACACAAACACACAAACACACAAACACACAAACACACAAACACACAATCACACGAACACACAAACACACGAATACACAAACACACAAACAGACAAACACAGGAACACACGAACACACAAACACACAAACACACAAGCACACAAACACACAAACACACAAATACACAAACACATAAACACACAAACACACAAACACACAAACACACAAACACACAAACACACAAACACACAAACACACAAACACACAAACACACAAACACACAAACACACAAACACACAAACACACAAACACACGAACACACAAACACACAAACACACAAACACACAAACACACAAACACACAAACACACAAACACACAAACGCACAAACACACAAACGCACAAACGTGCAAACACACATACACACAAACACACAAACACACAAACACACAAACACACAAACACACAAACACACAAACACACAAACACACAAACACACAAACACACAAACACACAAACACACAAACACACAAACACATAAACACACAAACACACAAACACACGAACACACTAACACACTAACACACAAACACACAAACAAACACGCAAACACGCAAACACGCAAACACGCAAACACACAAACACACAAACACACAAACAGACAAACACAAACACACAAACACACAAACACACAAACACACAAACACACAAACACACAAACACACAAACACACGAACACACAAACACGCGAACACACAAACACACAAACACACAAACACACAAACACACAAACACACAAACACACAGACACACAAACACACAAACACACAAACACACGAACACAAAAACACACAAACACACAAACACACAAACACACAAACACACAAACACACAAACACACAAACACACAAACACACAAACACTTAAACACACGAACACACAAATTCACAAAAACACGAACACACGAACACACAGACACACAAACACACAAACACACAAACACGCAAACACACAAGCACACAAACACACAAACACACAAACACACAAACACACAAACACACAAACAAACAAAGACACAAACACACAAACACACAAACACACAAACACACAAACACACAAACACACAAACACACTAACACACAAACACACAAACACACAAACGCACAAACACACAAACGCACAAACGTACAAACACACAAACACACAAACACACGAACACACAAACACACAAACACACAAACGAACAAACACACAAATACACAAACACACAAACACGCGAACACGCGAACACACAAACACAAAAACACGAAAACACACAAACTTTCAAACACACAAACACACGAACACACGAACACACAATCACACGAACACACAAACACACAAACACACAAACACACGGACACACAAACACACAAACACACAAACACACATACACACAAACACACGAACACACGAACACACAAACACACAAACACACAAACACACAAACACACAAACACACAAACACACAAACACACAAACACACAAACACACAAACACACAAACACACAAAAACACAAACACACAAACACACAAACACACAAACACACAAACACACAAACACACAAACACACAAACACACAAACACACAAACACACAAACACACAAACACACGAACACACGAACACACGAACACACGAACACACAAACCCACAAACACACAAACACGCAAACACACAAACACACAAACACACAAACACACAAACACACAAACACACAAACACACAAACACACAAACACACAAACACACAAACACACAAACACACAAACACACAAACACACAAACACACAAACACACAAACACACAGACACACAAACACACAAACACACAAACACACAAACACGCAAACACACAAACATACGAACACACAAACACACAAACGCACAAACACACAAACACACAAACACACAAACACATAAACACACAAACACACAAACACACAAACACACAAACACACAAACACACAAACACACAAACACACAAACACACAAACACACAAACACACAAACACACAAACACACAAACACACAAACACACAAACACACAAACACACAAACACACAAACACACAAACACACAAACACACAAACACACAAACACACAAACACACAAACACACAAACACACAAACACACAAACACACAAACACACGAACACACGAACACACGAACACACGAACACACAAACCCACAAACACACAAACACGCAAACACGCAAACACACAAACACACAAACACACAAACACACAAACACACAACACACAAACACACAAACACACAAACACACAAACACACAAACACACAAACACACAAACACACAAACACACAAACACACAAACACACAAACACACAAACACACAAACACACAAACACACAAACACACAAACACACAAACACACAAACACACAGACACACAAACACACAAACACACAAACACACAAACACGCAAACACACAAACATACGAACACACAAACACACAAACGCACAAACACACAAACACACAAACACATAAACACACAAACACACAAACACACAAACACACAAACACACAAACACACAAACACACAAACACACAAACACACAAACACACAAACACACAAACACACAAACACACAAACACACAAACACACAAACACACAAACACACAAACACACAAACACACAAACACACAAACACACAAACACACAAACACACAAACACACAAACACACAAACACACAAACACACAAACACACAAACACACGAACACAAAAACACACAAACACACAAACACACAAACACACAAACACACAAACACTCAAACACACGAACACACAAATTCACAAAAACACGAACACACAAACACACAAACACACAAACACACAAACACACAAACACACAAACACACAAACACACAAACACACAAACGCACAAACACACAAACGCACAAACGTGCAAACACACATACACACAAACACACAAACACACAAACACACAAACACACAAACACACAAACACACAAACACACAAACACACAAACACACAAACACACTAAACACACAAACACACAAACACACGAACACACAAACACACTAACACACAAACACACAAACAAACACGCAAACACGCAAACACGCAAACACACAAACACACAAACACACAAACAGACAAACACAAACACACAAACACACAAACACACGAACACACGAACACACAATCACACGAACACACAAACACACAAACACACAAACACACGGACACACAAACACACAAACACACAAACACACAAACACACAAACACACAAACACACAAACACACAAACACACAAACACACAAACACACAAACACACAAACACACAAACACACAAACACACTAACACACAAACACCTAAACACACAAACACCCAAGCACACAAACACACAAACACACAAACACACAAACACACAAACACACAATCACACAAACACACAAACACACGAACACACAAACACACAAACAGACAAACACAGAAACACACGAACACACAAACACACAAACACACAAACACACAAACACACAAGCACACAAACACACAAACACACAAACACATGAACACACAAACACACAAACACACAAACACACAAACACACAAACACACAAACACACAAACACACAAACACACAAACACACAAACACACAAACACACAAACACACAAACACACAAACACACAAACACACAAACACACAAATACACAAACACACAAACACACAAACACGAAAACACACAAACACACAAACACACAAACACACAATACACAAACTCACAAACACACAAACACACAAACACACAAACACACAAACACACAAACACACAAACACACAAACACACAAACACACAAACACACAAACACACAAACACACAAACACACAAACACAGAAACACACCAACACACAAACACACAAACACACAAACACACAAACACACAAACACACAAACACACAAACACACAAACACACAAACACACAAACACACAAACACACAAACACACAAACACACAAACACACAAACACACAAACACACAAACACACAAACACACAAACACACAAACACACAAACACACAAACACACAAACACACAAACACACAAACACACAAACACACAAACACACAAACACACGAACACACGAACACACAAACACCCAAACACACAAACACACGCACACTTGAACACACAAACACACAAACACACAAACACACAAACACACAAACACACAAACACACAAACACACAAACACACAAACACACAAACACACAAACACACAAACACACAAACACACAAACACACAAACACAAAAACACACAAACACACAAACACAAAAAAACACACAAACACACAAACTCACAATCACACAAACACACAAACACACAAACACACAAACACACAAACACATATACACACAAACACACAAACAAACAAACACACAAACACACAAACACACAAACACACAAACACACAAACACACAAACACACAAACACACAAACACACAAACACAAACACACAAACACACAAATACACAAACACACAAAAACACAAACACGAAAACACACAAACACACAAACACACAAACACACAAACACACAAACACACAAACACACAAACACACAAACACACAAACACACAAACACACAAACACACAAACACACAAACACACAAACACACAAACACACAAACACACAAACACACAAACACACAAACACACAAACACACAAACACACAAACACACAAACACACAAACACACAAACACACAAACACACAAACACACAAACACACAAACACACAAACACACAAAACCACAAACACACAACCACGAAAACATACAAACACACAAACACACAAAACACACAAACACACAAACACACAAACACACAAACACACAAACACACAAACACACAAACACAGAAACACACAAACCCACAAACACACAAACGCACAAACACACACACACACACACACAATCACACAATCACACAAACACACAAACACACAAACACACAAACACACAAACAGACAAACACACAAACACACAAACACACGAACACACAAACACACAAACACACATACACACTGTCACACAAACACACAAACACACAAACACACAAACACACAAATAAACAAGCACACAAACACACAAACACACAAACACACAAACGAACAAACACACAAATACACAAACATACAAACACACAAACACACAAACACACAAACACACAAACACACAAACACACGAACACACAAACACACAAACAAACAAACACACAAACACACAAACACGCAAACACACAAACACACGAACACACAAACACACAAACAGACAAACACACAAACACGCATACACACAAACACACAAACACACAAACACACAAACACACAAACACGGAAAAACACAAACACACAAACACACAAACACACAAAAACACAAAAACACAAACACACAAACACACAAACACACAAACAGACAAACACACAAACACCCAAACACACAAACCACAAACACCCAACCACACAAACACACGCACACCTGAACACACAAACACACAAACACACAAACACACAAACACACAAACACACAATCACACGAACACACAAACACACGAATACACAAACACACAAACAGACAAACACAGGAACACACGAACACACAAACACACAAACACACAAGCACACAAACACACAAACACACAAATACACAAACACATAAACACACAAACACACAAACACACAAACACACAAACACACAAACACACAAACACACAAACACACAAACACACAAACACACAAACACACAAACACACAAACACACAAACACACAAACACACGAACACACAAACACACAAACACACAAACACACAAACACACAAACACACAAACACACAAACACACAAACGCACAAACACACAAACGCACAAACGTGCAAACACACATACACACAAACACACAAACACACAAACACACAAACACACAAACACACAAACACACAAACACACAAACACACAAACACACAAACACACAAACACACAAACACACAAACACACAAACACATAAACACACAAACACACAAACACACGAACACACTAACACACTAACACACAAACACACAAACAAACACGCAAACACGCAAACACGCAAACACGCAAACACACAAACACACAAACACACAAACAGACAAACACAAACACACAAACACACAAACACACAAACACACAAACACACAAACACACAAACACACAAACACACGAACACACAAACACGCGAACACACAAACACACAAACACACAAACACACAAACACACAAACACACAAACACACAGACACACAAACACACAAACACACAAACACACGAACACAAAAACACACAAACACACAAACACACAAACACACAAACACACAAACACACAAACACACAAACACACAAACACACAAACACTTAAACACACGAACACACAAATTCACAAAAACACGAACACACGAACACACAGACACACAAACACACAAACACACAAACACGCAAACACACAAGCACACAAACACACAAACACACAAACACACAAACACACAAACACACAAACAAACAAAGACACAAACACACAAACACACAAACACACAAACACACAAACACACAAACACACAAACACACTAACACACAAACACACAAACACACAAACGCACAAACACACAAACGCACAAACGTACAAACACACAAACACACAAACACACGAACACACAAACACACAAACACACAAACGAACAAACACACAAATACACAAACACACAAACACGCGAACACGCGAACACACAAACACAAAAACACGAAAACACACAAACTTTCAAACACACAAACACACGAACACACGAACACACAATCACACGAACACACAAACACACAAACACACAAACACACGGACACACAAACACACAAACACACAAACACACATACACACAAACACACGAACACACGAACACACAAACACACAAACACACAAACACACAAACACACAAACACACAAACACACAAACACACAAACACACAAACACACAAACATACAAACACACAAACACACAAACACACAAACACACAAACACACAAACACACAAACACACAAACACACAAACACACAAACACACAAACACACAAACACACAAAAACACAAACACACAAACACACAAACACACAAACACACAAACACACAAACACACAAACACACAAACACACAAACACACAAACACACAAACACACAAACACACGAACACACGAACACACGAACACACGAACACACAAACCCACAAACACACAAACACGCAAACACACAAACACACAAACACACAAACACACAAACACACAAACACACAAACACACAAACACACAAACACACAAACACACAAACACACAAACACACAAACACACAAACACACAAACACACAAACACACAAACACACAAACACACAAACACACAGACACACAAACACACAAACACACAAACACACAAACACGCAAACACACAAACATACGAACACACAAACATACAAACGCACAAACACACAAACACACAAACACATAAACACACAAACACACAAACACACAAACACACAAACACACAAACACACAAACACACAAACACACAAACACACAAACACACAAACACACAAACACACAAACACACAAACACACAAACACACAAACACACAAACACACAAACACACAAACACACAAACACACAAACACACAAACACACGAACACACGAACACACGAACACACGAACACACAAACCCACAAACACACAAACACGCAAACACACAAACACACAAACACACAAACACACAAACACACAAACACACAAACACACAAACACACAAACACACAAACACACAAACACACAAACACACAAACACACAAACACACAAACACACAAACACACAAACACACAAACACACAAACACACAGACACACAAACACACAAACACACAAACACACAAACACACAAACACGCAAACACACAAACATACGAACACACAAACACACAAACGCACAAACACACAAACACACAAACACATAAACACACAAACACACAAACACACAAACACACAAACACACAAACACACAAACACACAAACACACAAACACACAAACACACAAACACACAAACACACAAACACACAAACACACAAACACACAAACACACAAACACACAAACACACAAACACACAAACACACAAACACACAAACACACAAACACACAAACACACAAACACACAAACACACAAACACACAAACACACAAACACACGAACACAAAAACACACAAACACACAAACACACAAACACACAAACACACAAACACTCAAACACACGAACACACAAATTCACAAAAACACGAACACACAAACACGCAAACACACAAACACACAAACACACAAACACACAAACACACAAACGCACAAACACACAAACGCACAAACGTGCAAACACACATACACACAAACACACAAACACACAAACACACAAACACACAAACACACAAACACACAAACACACAAACACACAAACACACAAACACACAAACACACAAACACACAAACACACAAACACACAAACACACAAACACATAAACACACAAACACACAAACACACGAACACACAAACACACTAACACACAAACACACAAACAAACACGCAAACACGCAAACACGCAAACACACAAACACACAAACACACAAACAGACAAACACAAACACACAAACACACAAACACACGAACACACGAACACACAATCACACGAACACACAAACACACAAACACACAAACACACGGACACACAAACACACAAACACACAAACACACAAACACACAAACACACAAACACACAAACACACAAACACACAAACACACAAACACACAAACACACAAACACACAAACACACAAACACACTAACACACAAACACCTAAACACACAAACACCCAAGCACACAAACACACAAACACACAAACACACAAACACACAAACACACAAACACACAATCACACAAACACACAAACACACGAACACACAAACACACAAACAGACAAACACAGAAACACACGAACACACAAACACACAAACACACAAACACACAAACACACAAACACACAAGCACACAAACACACAAACACACAAACACAAGAACACACAAACACACAAACACACAAACACACAAACACACAAACACACAAACACACAAACACACAAACACACAAACACACAAACACACAAACACACAAACACACAAACACACAAACACACAAATACACAAACACACAAACACACAAACACGAAAACACACAAACACACAAACACACAAACACACAATACACAAACTCACAAACACACAAACACACAAACACACAAACACACAAACACACAAACACACAAACACACAAACACACAAACACACAAACACACAAACACACAAACACACAAACACACAAACACACAAACACAGAAACACACCAACACACAAACACACAAACACACAAACACACAAACACACAAACACACAAACACACAAACACACAAACACACAAACACACAAACACACAAACACACAAACACACAAACACACAAACACACAAACACACAAACACACAAACACACAAACACACAAACACACAAACACACAAACACACAAACACACAAACACACAAACACACAAACACACGAACACACGAACACACGAACACACAAACCAACAAACACACAAACACGCAAACACACAAACACACAAACACACAAACACACAAACACACAAACACACAAACACACAAACACACAAACACACAAACACACAAACACACAAACACACAAACACACAAACACACAAACACACAAACACACAAACACACAAACACACAAACACACAAACACACAAACACGCAAACACACAAACATACGAACACACAAACACACAAACGCACAAACACACAAACACACAAACACATAAACACACAAACACACAAACACACAAACACACAAACACACAAACACACAAACACACAAACACACAAACACACAAACACACAAACACACAAACACACAAACACACAAACACACAAACACACAAACACACAAACACACAAACACACAAACACACAAACACACAAACACACAAACACACAAACACACAAACACACAAACACACAAACACACAAACACACAAACACACAAACACACAAACACACAAACACACAAACACACAAACACACAAACACACAAACACACAAACACACAAACACACAAACACACGAACACAAAAACACACAAACACACAAACACAGGAACACACAAACACACAAACACACAAACACTCAAACACACGAACACACAAATTCACAAAAACACGAACACACGAACACACAGACACACAAACACACAATCACACAAACACGCAAACACACAAGCACACAAACACACAAACACACAAACACACAGACACACAAACAAACAAAGACACAAACACAGAAACACACAAACACACAAACACACAAACACACAAACACACAAACACACAAACACACAAACGCACGAACACACAAACGCACAAACGTGCAAACACACATACACACAAACACACAAACACACAAACACACAAACACACAAACACACAAACACACAAACACACAAACACACAAACACACAAACACATAAACACACAAACACACAAACACACGAACACACAAACACACTAACACACAAACACACAAACAAACACGCAAACACGCAAACACGCAAACACACAAACACACAAACACACAAACAGACAAACACAAACACACAAACACACAAACACACAAACACACAAACACACAAACACACAAACACACGAACACACAAACACGCGAACACACAAACACACAAACACACAAACACGCGAACACGCGAACACACAAACACAAAAACACGAAAACACACAAACTTTCAAACACACAAACACACGAACACACGAACACACAATCACACGAACACACAAACACACAAACACACAAACACACGGACACACAAACACACAAACACACAAACACACAAACACACAAACACACAAACACACAAACACACAAACACACAAACACACAAACACACAAACACACAAACACACAAACACACAAACACACAAACACACAAACACACAAACACACTAACACACAAACACCTAAACACACAAACACCCAAGCACACAAACACACAAACACACAAACACACAAACACACAAACACACAAACACACAAACACACGAACACACAAACACACAAACAGACAAACACAGAAACACACGAACACACAAACACACAAACACACAAACACACAAGCACACAAACACACAAACACACAAACACATAAACACACAAACACACAAACACACAAACACACAAACACACAAACACACAAACACACAAACACACAAACACACAAACACACAAACACACAAACACACAAACACACAAACACACAAACACACAAACACACAAACACACAAACACACAAACACACAAACACACAAACACACAAACACACAAACACACAAATACACAAACACACAAACACACAAACACGAAAACACACAAACACACAAACACACAATACACAAACTCACAAACACACAAGCACACAAACACACAAACACACAAACACACAAAAATACAAATACACAAACACACAAACACACAAACACACAAACACACAAACGGCCAAACACACAAACACACAAACATCCAAACACACAAACACACGCACACTTGAACACACAAACACACAAACACACAAACACACAAACACACAAACACACAAACACACAAACACACAAACACACAAACACACAAACACACAAACACACAAACACACAAACACACAAACACACAAACACACAAACACACAAACACAAAAACACACAAACACACAAACACAAAAAAACACACAAACACACAAACTCACAATCACACAAACACACAAACACACAAACACACAAACACACAAACACACAAACACATATACACACAAACACACAAACAAACAAACACACAAACACACAAACACACAAACACACAAACACACAAACACACAAACACACAAACACAAACACACAAATACACAAACACACAAAAACACAAACACGAAAACACACAAACACACAAACACACAAACACACAAACACACAAACACACAAACACACAAACACACAAACACACAAACACACAAACACACAAACACACAAACACACAAACACACAAACACACAAACACACAAACACACAAACACACAAACACACAAACACACAAACACACAAACACACAAACACACGAACACACAAACACACAAACAAACAAACACACAAACACACAAACACGCAAACACACAAACACACGAACACACAAACACACAAACAGACAAACACACAAACACGCATACACACAAACACACAAACACACAAACACACAAACACACAAACACACAAACACACAAACACACAAACACACAAACACACAAACACACAAAAACACAAAAACACAAACACACAAACACACAAACACACAAACAGACAAACACACAAACACCCAAACACACAAACACACAAACACCACACCACACAAACACACGCACACCTGAACACACAAACACACAAACACACAAACACACAAACACACAAACACACAAACACACAATCACACGAACACACAAACACACGAATACACAAACACACAAACAGACAAACACAGGAACACACGAACACACAAACACACAAACACACAAGCACACAAACACACAAACACACAAACACACAAACACATAAACACACAAACACACAAACACACAAACACACAAACACACAAACACACAAACACACAAACACACAAACACACAAACACACAAACACACAAACACACAAACACACAAACACACGAACACACAAACACACAAACACACAAACACACAAACACACAAACACACAAACACACAAACACACAAACACACAAACGCACAAACACACAAACGCACAAACGTGCAAACACACATACACACAAACACACAAACACACAAACACACAAACACACAATCACACAAACACACAAACACACAAACACACAAACACACAAACACACAAACACACAAACACATAAACACACAAACACACAAACACACGAACACACAAACACACTAACACACAAACACACAAACAAACACGCAAACACGCAAACACGCAAACACACAAACACACAAACAGACAAACACAAACACACAAACACACAAACACACAAACACACAAACACACAAACACACAAACACACGAACACACAAACACGCGAACACACAAACACACAAACACACAAACACACAAACACACAAACACACAAACACACAAACACACAAACACACAAACACACAAACACACAAACACACAAACACACAAACACACAAACACACAAACACAAAAACACACAAACACACAAACACACAAACACACAAACACACAAACACACAAACACACAAACACACAAACACACAAACACTCAAACACACGAACACACAAATTCACAAAAACACGAACACACGAACACACAGACACACAAACACACAAACACACAAACACGCAAACACACAAGCACAAAAACACACAAACACACAAACACACAAACACACAAACACACAAACAAACAAAGACACAAACACACAAACACACAAACACACAAACACACAAACACACAAACACACAAACACACAAACACACTAACACACAAACACACAAACACACAAACGCACAAACACACAAACGCACAAACGTACAAACACACAAACACACAAACACACAAACACACAAACACACAAACACACAAACGAACAAACACACAAATACACAAACACACAAACACGCGAACACGCGAACACACAAACACAAAAACACGAAAACACACAAACTTTCAAACACACAAACACACGAACACACGAACACACAATCACACGAACACACAAACACACAAACACACGAACACACGGACACACAAACACACAAACACACAAACACACAAACACACAAACACACAAACACACAAACACACAAACACACAAACACACAAACACACAAACACACAAACACACAAACACACAAACACACAAACACACAAACACACAAACACACAAACAAACAAAGACACAAACACACAAACACACAAACACACAAACACACAAACACACAAACACACAAACACACAAACACACAAACACACAAACACACAAACACACAAACACACAAACACACAAACACACAAACACACAAACACACAAACACACAAACACACAAACACACAAACACACAAAAACACAAACGCACAAACACACAAACGCACAAACGTACAAACACACAAACACACAAACACACAAACACACAAACGAACAAACACACAAACACACAAACACATAAACACACAAACACACAAACACACAAACACACAAACACACAAACACACAAACACACAAACACACAAACAAACAAACACACAAACACACAAACACACAAACACACAAATACACAAACACACAAACACACAAACACGAAAACACACAAACACACAAACACACAAACACACAATACACAAACTCACAAACACACAAACACACAAACACACAAACACACAAACACACAAACACACAAACACACAAAAACACAAATACACAAACACACAAACACACAAACACACAAACACACAAACACACAAACACACAAACACCCAAACACACAAACACACGCACACCTGAACACACAAACACACAAACACACAAACACACAAACACACAAACGCACAAACACACAAACACACAAACACACAAACACACAAACACACAAACACACAAACACACAAACACACAAACACACAAACACACAAACACAAAAACACACAAACACACAAACACAAAAAAACACACAAACACACAAACTCACAATCACACAAACACACAAACACACAAACACACAAACACACAAACACAAAAACACATATACACACAAACACACAAACAAACAAACACACAAACACACAAACACACAAACACACAAACACAAACACACAAACACACAAATACACAAACACACAAACACACAAACACACAAAACCACAAACACACAACCACGAAAACATACAAACACACAAACACACAAACACACAAACACACAAACACACAAACACACAAACACACAAACACACAAACCCACAAACACACAAACGCACAAACACACACACACACAATCACACAATCACACAAACACACAAACACACAAACACACAAACAGACAAACACACAAACACACAAACACACGAACACACAAACACACAAACACACATACACACAGTCACACAAACACACAAACACACAAACACACAAACACACAAACACACAAATGAACAAGCACACAAACACACAAACACACAAACACACAAACGAACAAACACACAAATACACAAACATACAAACACACAAACACACAAACACACAAACACACAAACACACAAACAAACAAACACAAACACACAAACAAACAAACACACAAACACACAAACACGCAAACACACAAACACACAAACACGCAAACACACAAACACACAAACACACAAACACACAAACAGACAAACACACAAACACGCATACACACAAACACACAAACACACAAACACACAAACACACAAACACACAAACACACAAACACACAAACACACAAACACCCAAACACACAAACACACAAACACCCAACCACACAAACACACGCACACCTGAACACACAAACACACAAACACACAAACACGCAAACACACAAACACACAATCACACGAACACACAAACACACGAATACACAAACACACAAACAGACAAACACAGGAACACACGAACACACAAACACACAAACACACAAGCACACAAACACACAAACACACAAACACACAAACACATAAACACACAAACACACAAACACACAAACACACAAACACACAAACACACAAACACACAAACACACAAACACACAAACACACAAACACACAAACACACAAACACACAAACACACGAACACACAAACACACAAACACACAAACACACAAACACACAAACACACAAACACACAAACACACAAACACACAAACACACAAACACACAGACAGACAAACACGAAAACACACAAACACACAAACACACAAACACACAAACACACAAACACACAAACACACAAACACACAAACACACAAACACACAAACGAACAAACACACAAACACAAAAACACACAAACACACAAACAAACAAACACACAAACACACAAACACACAAACACACAAACACATGAACACACAAATACACAAACACACAAAAACACAAACAAACAAACACACAAACACACAAACACGCATACACAAACACACAAACACACAAACACACATACACACAAACACACAAACACACAAACACACAAACACACAAACACACAAACACACAAACACACAAAAACACAAAAACACAAACACACAAACACACAAACAGACAAACACACAAACACACAAACACACAAACACACAAACACACAAACACACAAACACACAAACACACAAACACCCAAACACACAAACACACAAACACACAAACACACGCACACACAAACAAACAAACACACAAACACACAAACACGCAAACACACAAACACACGAACACACAAACACACAAACAGACAAACACACAAACACGCATACACACAAACACACAAACACACAAACACACAAACACACAAACACACAAACACACAAACACACAAACACACAAAAACACAAAAACACAAACACACAAACACACAAACACACAAACACACAAACACACAAACACCCAAACACACAAACACACAAACACCCAACCACACAAACACACGCACACCTGAACACACAAACACACAAACACACAAACACACAAACACACAAACACACAAACACACAATCACACGAACACACAAACACACGAATACACAAACACACAAACAGACAAACACAGGAACACACGAACACACAAACACACAAACACACAAGCACACAAACACACAAACACACAAACACACAAACACACAAACACACAAACACACAAACACACAAACACACAAACACACAAACACACAAACACACGAACACAAAAACACACAAACACACAAACACAGGAACACACAAACACACAAACACACAAACACACAAACACACAAACACTCAAACACACGAACACACAAATTCACAAAAACACGAACACACGAACACACAGACACACAAACACACAATCACACAAATACGCAAACACACAAGCACACAAACACACAAACACACAAACACACAAACACACAAACACACAAACAAACAAAGACACAAACACACAAACACACAAACACACAAACACACAAACACACAAACACACAAACACACAAACACACAAACACACAAACGCACAAACACACAAACGCACAAACGTGCAAACACACATACACACAAACACACAAACACACAAACACACAAACACACAAACACACAAACACACAAACACACAAACACACAAACACACAAACACACAAACACACAAACACACAAACACATAAACACACAAACACACAAACACACGAACACACAAACACACTAACACACAAACACACAAACAAACACGCAAACACGCAAACACGCAAACACACAAACACACAAACACACAAACAGACAAACACAAACACACAAACACACAAACACACAAACACACAAACACACAAACACACAAACACACGAACACACAAACACGCGAACACACAAACACACAAACACACAAACACGCGAACACGCGAACACACAAACACAAAAACACGAAAACACACAAACTTTCAAACACACAAACACACGAACACACGAACACACAATCACACGAACACACAAACACACAAACACACAAACACACGGACACACAAACACACAAACACACAAACACACAAACACACAAACACACAAACACACAAACACACAAACACACAAACACACAAACACACAAACACACAAACACACAAACACACAAACACACAAACACACAAACACACAAACACACTAACACACAAACACCTAAACACACAAACACCCAAGCACACAAACACACAAACACACAAACACACAAACACACAAACACACAATCACACAAACACACAAACACACGAACACACAAACACACAAACAGACAAACACAGAAACACACGAACACACAAACACACAAACACACAAACACACAAGCACACAAACACACAAACACACAAACACACAAACACACAAACACACGAACACACAAACACACAAACACACAAACACACAAACACACAAACACACAAACACACAAACACACAAACACACAAATACACAGACAGACAAACACGAAAACACACAAACACACAAACACACAAACACACAAACACACAAACGAACAAACACACAAACACAAAAACACACAAACACACAAACAAACAAACACACAAACACACAAACACACAAACACACAAACACACAAACACATGAACACACAAATACACAAACACACAAAAACACAAACAAACAAACACACAAACACACAAACACGCATACACAAACACACAAACACACAAACACACATACACACAAACACACAAACACACAAACACACAAACACACAAACACACAAACACACAAAAACACAAAAACACAAACACACAAACACACAAACAGACAAACACACAAACACACAAACACACAAACACACAAACACACAAACACACAAACACACAAACACACAAACACACAAACACCCAAACACACAAACACACAAACACACAAACACACGCACACACAAACAAACAAACACACAAACACACAAACACGCAAACACACAAACACACGAACACACAAACACACAAACAGACAAACACACAAACACGCATACACACAAACACACAAACACACAAACACACAAACACACAAACACACAAACACACAAACACACAAACACACAAAAACACAAAAACACAAACACACAAACACACAAACACACAAACACACAAACACACAAACACCCAAACACACAAACACACAAACACACGCACACCTGAACACACAAACACACAAACACACAAACACACAAACACACAAACACACAAACACACAAACACACAAACACACAATCACACGAACACACAAACACACGAATACACAAACACACAAACAGACAAACACAGGAACACACGAACACACAAACACACAAACACACAAGCACACAAACACACAAACACACAAACACACAAACACACAAACACACAAACACACAAACACACAAACACACAAACACACAAACACACAAACACACAAACACACAAACACACGAACACAAAAACACACAAACACACAAACACAGGAACACACAAACACACAAACACACAAACACACAAACACTCAAACACACGAACACACAAATTCACAAAAACACGAACACACGAACACACAGACACACAAACACACAATCACACAAACACGCAAACACACAAGCACACAAACACACAAACACACAAACACACAAACACACAAACACACAAACAAACAAAGACACAAACACAGAAACACACAAACACACAAACACACAAACACACAAACACACAAACACACAAACACACAAACACACAAACACACAAACGCACAAACACACAAACGCACAAACGTGCAAACACACATACACACAAACACACAAACACACAAACACACAAACACACAAACACACAAACACACAAACACACAAACACACAAACACACAAACACACAAACACACAAACACATAAACACACAAACACACAAACACACGAACACACAAACACACTAACACACAAACACACAAACAAACACGCAAACACGCAAACACGCAAACACACAAACACACAAACACACAAACAGACAAACACAAACACACAAACACACAAACACACAAACACACAAACACACAAACACACAAACACACGAACACACAAACACGCGAACACACAAACACACAAACACACAAACACGCGAACACGCGAACACACAAACACAAAAACACGAAAACACACAAACTTTCAAACACACAAACACACGAACACACGAACACACAATCACACGAACACACAAACACACAAACACACAAACACACGGACACACAAACACACAAACACACAAACACACAAACACACAAACACACAAACACACAAACACACAAACACACAAACACACAAACACACAAACACACAAACACACAAACACACTAACACACAAACACCTAAACACACAAACACCCAAGCACACAAACACACAAACACACAAACACACAAACACACAAACACACAATCACACAAACACACAAACACACAAACACACAAACAGACAAACACAGAAACACACGAACACACAAACACACAAACACACAAACACACAAGCACACAAACACACAAACACACAAACACATAAACACACAAACACACAAACACACAAACACACAAACACACAAACACACAACCACACAAACACACAAACACACAAACACACAAACACACAAACACACAAACACACAAACACACAAACACACAAACACACAAATACACAAACACACAAACACACAAACACGAAAACACACAAACACACAAACACACAATACACAAACTCACAAACACACAAACACACAAACACACAAACACACAAACACACAAAAATACAAATACACAAACACACAAACACACAAACACACAAGCACACAAACGGCCAAACACACAAACACACAAACACCCAAACACACAAACACACGCACACTTGAACACACAAACACACAAACACACAAACACACAAACACACAAACACACAAACACACAAACACACAAACACACAAACACACAAACACACAAACACACAAACACAAAAACACACAAACACACAAACACAAAAAAACACACAAACACACAAACTCACAATCACACAAACACACAAACACACAAACACACAAACACATATACACACAAACACACAAACAAACAAACACACAAACACACAAACACACAAACACACAAACACACAAACACACAAACACAAACACACAAACACACAAATACACAAACACACAAAAACACAAACACGAAAACACACAAACACACAAACACACAAACACACAAACACACAAACACACAAACACACAAACACACAAACACACAAACACACAAACACACAAACACACAAACACACAAACACACAAACACACCAACACACAAACACACAAACACACAAACACACAAACACACAAACACACAAACACACAAACACACAAACACACAAACACACAAACACACAAACACACAAACACACAAACACACAAAACCACAAACACACAACCACGAAAACATACAAACACACAAACACACAAACACACAAACACACAAACACACAAACACACAAACACACAAACACACAAACACACAAACACACAAACCCACAAACACACAAACGCACAAACACACACACACACACACACAATCACACAATCACACAAACACACAAACACACAAACACACAAACACACAAACAGACAAACACACAAACACACAAACACACGAACACACAAACACACAAACACACATACACACAGTCACACAAACACACAAACACACAAACACACAAACACACAAACACACAAACACACAAACACACAAACACACAAACACACAAATAAACAAGCACACAAACACACAAACACACAAACACACAAACGAACAAACACACAAATACACAAACATACAAACACACAAACACACAAACACACAAACACACAAACACACAAACACACGAACACACAAACACACAAACAAACAAACACACAAACACACAAACACGCAAACACACAAACACACGAACACACAAACACACAAACAGACAAACACACAAACACGCATACACACAAACACACAAACACACAAACACACAAACACACAAACACACAAACACACAAACACACAAACACACAAACACACAAAAACACAAAAACACAAACACACAAACACACAAACACACAAACAGACAAACACACAAACACCCAAACACACAAACACACAAACACCACACCACACAAACACGCGCACACCTGAACACACAAACACACAAACACACAAACACACAAACACACAAACACACAATCACACGAACACACAAAAACACGAATACACAAACACACAAACAGACAAACACAGGAACACACGAACACACAAACACACAAACACACAAGCACACAAACACGCAAACACACAAACACACAAACACATAAACACACAAACACACAAACACACAAACACACAAACACACAAACACACAAACACACAAACACACAAACACACAAACACACAAACACACAAACACACAAACACACAAACACACGAACACACAAACACACAAACACACAAACACACAAACACACAAACACACAAACACACAAACACACAAACACACAAACACACAAACACACAAACACACAAACGCACAAACACACAAACGCACAAACGTGCAAACACACATACACACAAACACACAAACACACAAACACACAAACACACAAACACACAAACACACAAACACACAAACACACAAACACACAAACACACAAACACACAAACACACAAACACACAAACACACAAACACACAAACACACAAACACACAAACACACAAACACATAAACACACAAACACACAAACACACGAACACACAAACACACTAACACACAAACACACAAACAAACACGCAAACACGCAAACACGCAAACACACAAACACACAAACACACAAACAGACAAACACAAACACACAAACACACAAACACACAAACACACAAACACACAAACACACAAACACACGAACACACAAACACGCGAACACACAAACACACAAACACACAAACACACAAACACACAAACACACAAACACACAAACACACAAACACACGAACACAAAAACACACAAACACACAAACACACAAACACACAAACACACAAACACACAAACACACAAACACACAAACACACAAACACACAAACACACAAACACTCAAACACACGAACACACAAATTCACAAAAACACGAACACACGAACACACAGACACACAAACACACAAACACACAAACACGCAAACACACAAGCACACAAACACACAAACACACAAACACACAAACACACAAACACACAAACAAACAAAGACACAAACACACAAACACACAAACACACAAACACACAAACACACAAACACACAAACACACTAACACACAAACACACAAACACACAAACGCACAAACACACAAACGCACAAACGTACAAACACACAAACACACAAACACACAAACACACAAACACACAAACACACAAACACACAAACGAACAAACACACAAATACACAAACACACAAACACGCGAACACGCGAACACACAAACACAAAAACACGAAAACACACAAACTTTCAAACACACAAACACACGAACACACGAACACACAATCACACGAACACACAAACACACAAACACACAAACACACGGACACACAAACACACAAACACACAAACACACAAACACACAAACACACAAACACACAAACACACAAACAAACAAACACACAAACACACAAACACACAAACACACAAACACACAAACACACAAACACACAAACACACAAACACACAAACACACAAACACACAAACACACAAACAAACAAAGACATAAACACACAAACACACAAAAACACAAACACACAAACACACAAACACACAAACACACAAACACACAAACACACAAACACACAAACACACAAACACACAAACACACAAACACACAAACACACAAACACACAAACGCACAAACACACAAACGCACAAACGTACAAACACACAAACACACAAACACACAAACACACAAACACACAAACACACAAACGAACAAACACACAAACACACAAACACATAAACACACAAACACACAAACACACAAACACACAAACACACAAACACACAAACACACAAACACACAAACAAACAAACACACGAACACACAAACACACAAACACACAAATACACAAACACACAAACACACAAACACGAAAACACACAAACACACAAACACACAAACACACAATACACAAACTCACAAACACACAAACACACAAACACACAAACACACAAACACACAAACACACAAAAACACAAATACACAAACACACAAACACACAAACACACAAACACACAAACACACAAACGGCCAAACACACAAACACACAAACACCCAAACACACAAACACACGCACACCTGAACACACAAACAAACAAACACACAAACACACAAACACACAAACACACAAACACACAAACACACAAACACACAAACACACAAACACACAAACACACAAACACACAAACACACAAACACACAAACACACAAACACACAAACACACAAACACACAAACACAAAAACACACAAACACACAAACACAAAAAAACACACAAACACACAAACTCACAATCACACAAACACACAAACACACAAACACACAAACACACAAACACACAAACACACAAACACATATACACACAAACACACAAACAAACAAACACACAAACACACAAACACACAAACACACAAACACACAAACACACAAACACACAAACACTCAAACACACGAACACACAAATTCACAAAAACACGAACACACGAACACACAGACACACAAACACACAAACACACAAACACGCAAACACACAAGCACACAAACACACAAACACACAAACACACAAACACACAAACACACAAACAAACAAAGACACAAACACACAAACACACAAACACACAAACACACAAACACACAAACACACAAACACACTAACACACAAACACACAAACACACAAACGCACAAACACACAAACGCACAAACGTACAAACACACAAACACACAAACACACAAACACACAAACACACAAACACACAAACACACAAACACACAAACGAACAAACACACAAATACACAAACACACAAACACGCGAACACGCGAACACACAAACACAAAAACACGAAAACACACAAACTTTCAAACACACAAACACACGAACACACGAACACACAATCACACGAACACACAAACACACAAACACACAAAATCACGGACACACAAACACACAAACACACAAACACACAAACACACAAACACACAAACACACAAACACACAAACACACAAACACACAAACACACAAACACACAAACACACAAACACACAAACACACAAACACACAAACACACAAACACACAAACACACAAACACACAAACAAACAAAGACATAAACACACAAACACACAAACAAACAAACACACAAACACACAAACACGCAAACACACAAACACACGAACACACAAACACACAAACAGACAAACACACAAACACGCATACACACAAACACACAAACACACAAACACACAAACACACAAACACACAAACACACAAACACACAAACACACAAACACACAAACACACAAAAACACAAAAACACAAACACACAAACACACAAACACACAAACAGACAAACACACAAACACCCAAACACACAAACACACAAACACCACACCACACAAACACACGCACACCTGAACACACAAACACACAAACACACAAACACACAAACACACAAACACACAAACACACAATCACACGAACACACAAACACACGAATACACAAACACACAAACAGACAAACACAGGAACACACGAACACACAAACACACAAACACACAAGCACACAAACACACAAACACACAAACACACAAACACATAAACACACAAACACACAAACACACAAACACACAAACACACAAACACACAAACACACAAACACACAAACACACAAACACACAAACACACAAACACACAAACACACAAACACACGAACACACAAACACACAAACACACAAACACACAAACACACAAACACACAAACACACAAACACACAAACACACAAACGCACAAACACACAAACGCACAAACGTGCAAACACACATACACACAAACACACAAACACACAAACACACAAACACACAATCACACAAACACACAAACACACAAACACACAAACACACAAACACACAAACACACAAACACATAAACACACAAACACACAAACACACGAACACACAAACACACTAACACACAAACACACAAACAAACACGCAAACACGCAAACACGCAAACACACAAACACACAAACAGACAAACACAAACACACAAACACACAAACACACAAACACACAAACACACAAACACACAAACACACAAACACACGAACACACAAACACGCGAACACACAAACACACAAACACACAAACACACAAACACACAAACACACAAACACACAAACACACAAACACACAAACACACAAACACACAAACACACAAACACACAAACACACAAACACAAAAACACACAAACACACAAACACACAAACACACAAACACACAAACACACAAACACACAAACACACAAACACACAAACACTCAAACACACGAACACACAAATTCACAAAAACACGAACACACGAACACACAGACACACAAACACACAAACACACAAACACGCAAACACACAAGCACAAAAACACACAAACACACAAACACACAAACACACAAACACACAAACAAACAAAGACACAAACACACAAACACACAAACACACAAACACACAAACACACAAACACACAAACACACAAACACACTAACACACAAACACACAAACACACAAACGCACAAACACACAAACGCACAAACGTACAAACACACAAACACACAAACACACAAACACACAAACACACAAACACACAAACGAACAAACACACAAATACACAAACACACAAAGACGCGAACACGCGAACACACAAACACAAAAACACGAAAACACACAAACTTTCAAACACACAAACACACGAACACACGAACACACAATCACACGAACACACAAACACACAAACACACGAACACACGGACACACAAACACACAAACACACAAACACACAAACACACAAACACACAAACACACAAACACACAAACACACAAACACACAAACACACAAACACACAAACACACAAACACACAAACACACAAACACACAAACACACAAACACACAAACAAACAAAGACACAAACACACAAACACACAAACACACAAACACACAAACACACAAACACACAAACACACAAACACACAAACACACAAACACACAAACACACAAACACACAAACACACAAACACACAAACACACAAACACACAAACACACAAAAACACAAACGCACAAACACACAAACGCACAAACGTACAAACACACAAACACACAAACACACAAACACACAAACGAACAAACACACAAACACACAAACACATAAACACACAAACACACAAACACACAAACACACAAACACACAAACACACAAACACACAAACACACAAACAAACAAACACACAAACACACAAACACACAAACACACAAATACACAAACACACAAACACACAAACACGAAAACACACAAACACACAAACACACAAACACACAATACACAAACTCACAAACACACAAACACACAAACACACAAACACACAAACACACAAACACACAAACACACAAAAACACAAATACACAAACACACAAACACACAAACACACAAACACACAAACACACAAACACACAAACACCCAAACACACAAACACACGCACACCTGAACACACAAACACACAAACACACAAACACACAAACACACAAACGCACAAACACACAAACACACAAACACACAAACACACAAACACACAAACACACAAACACACAAACACACAAACACACAAACACACAAACACAAAAACACACAAACACACAAACACAAAAAAACACACAAACACACAAACTCACAATCACACAAACACACAAACACACAAACACACAAACACACAAACACAAAAACACATATACACACAAACACACAAACAAACAAACACACAAACACACAAACACACAAACACACAAACACACAAACACAAACACACAAACACACAAATACACAAACACACAAACACACAAACACACAAAACCACAAACACACAACCACGAAAACATACAAACACACAAACACACAAACACACAAACACACAAACACACAAACACACAAACACACAAACACACAAACCCACAAACACACAAACGCACAAACACACACACACACAATCACACAATCACACAAACACACAAACACACAAACACACAAACAGACAAACACACAAACACACAAACACACGAACACACAAACACACAAACACACATACACACAGTCACACAAACACACAAACACACAAACACACAAACACACAAACACACAAATGAACAAGCACACAAACACACAAACACACAAACACACAAACGAACAAACACACAAATACACAAACATACAAACACACAAACACACAAACACACAAACACACAAACACACAAACAAACAAACACAAACACACAAACAAACAAACACACAAACACACAAACACGCAAACACACAAACACACAAACACGCAAACACACAAACACACAAACACACAAACACACAAACAGACAAACACACAAACACGCATACACACAAACACACAAACACACAAACACACAAACACACAAACACACAAACACACAAACACACAAACACACAAACACCCAAACACACAAACACACAAACACCCAACCACACAAACACACGCACACCTGAACACACAAACACACAAACACACAAACACACAAACACACAAACACACAATCACACGAACACACAAACACACGAATACACAAACACACAAACAGACAAACACAGGAACACACGAACACACAAACACACAAACACACAAGCACACAAACACACAAACACACAAACACACAAACACATAAACACACAAACACACAAACACACAAACACACAAACACACAAACACACAAACACACAAACACACAAACACACAAACACACAAACACACAAACACACAAACACACAAACACACGAACACACAAACACACAAACACACAAACACACAAACACACAAACACACAAACACACAAACACACAAACACACAAACACACAAACACACAGACAGACAAACACGAAAACACACAAACACACAAACACACAAACACACAAACACACAAACACACAAACACACAAACACACAAACACACAAACACACAAACGAACAAACACACAAACACAAAAACACACAAACACACAAACAAACAAACACACAAACACACAAACACACAAACACACAAACACATGAACACACAAATACACAAACACACAAAAACACAAACAAACAAACACACAAACACACAAACACGCATACACAAACACACAAACACACAAACACACATACACACAAACACACAAACACACAAACACACAAACACACAAACACACAAACACACAAACACACAAAAACACAAAAACACAAACACACAAACACACAAACAGACAAACACACAAACACACAAACACACAAACACACAAACACACAAACACACAAACACACAAACACACAAACACCCAAACACACAAACACACAAACACACAAACACACGCACACACAAACAAACAAACACACAAACACACAAACACGCAAACACACAAACACACGAACACACAAACACACAAACAGACAAACACACAAACACGCATACACACAAACACACAAACACACAAACACACAAACACACAAACACACAAACACACAAACACACAAACACACAAAAACACAAAAACACAAACACACAAACACACAAACACACAAACACACAAACACACAAACACCCAAACACACAAACACACAAACACCCAACCACACAAACACACGCACACCTGAACACACAAACACACAAACACACAAACACACAAACACACAAACACACAAACACACAATCACACGAACACACAAACACACGAATACACAAACACACAAACAGACAAACACAGGAACACACGAACACACAAACACACAAACACACAAGCACACAAACACACAAACACACAAACACACAAACACACAAACACACAAACACACAAACACACAAACACACAAACACACAAACACACAAACACACGAACACAAAAACACACAAACACACAAACACAGGAACACACAAACACACAAACACACAAACACACAAACACACAAACACTCAAACACACGAACACACAAATTCACAAAAACACGAACACACGAACACACAGACACACAAACACACAATCACACAAATACGCAAACACACAAGCACACAAACACACAAACACACAAACACACAAACACACAAACACACAAACAAACAAAGACACAAACACACAAACACACAAACACACAAACACACAAACACACAAACACACAAACACACAAACACACAAACACACAAACACACAAACGCACAAACACACAAACGCACAAACGTGCAAACACACATACACACAAACACACAAACACACAAACACACAAACACACAAACACACAAACACACAAACACACAAACACACAAACACACAAACACACAAACACACAAACACACAAACACATAAACACACAAACACACAAACACACGAACACACAAACACACTAACACACAAACACACAAACAAACACGCAAACACGCAAACACGCAAACACACAAACACACAAACACACAAACAGACAAACACAAACACACAAACACACAAACACACAAACACACAAACACACAAACACACAAACACACGAACACACAAACACGCGAACACACAAACACACAAACACACAAACACGCGAACACGCGAACACACAAACACAAAAACACGAAAACACACAAACTTTCAAACACACAAACACACGAACACACGAACACACAATCACACGAACACACAAACACACAAACACACAAACACACGGACACACAAACACACAAACACACAAACACACAAACACACAAACACACAAACACACAAACACACAAACACACAAACACACAAACACACAAACACACAAACACACAAACACACAAACACACAAACACACAAACACACAAACACACAAACACACTAACACACAAACACCTAAACACACAAACACCCAAGCACACAAACACACAAACACACAAACACACAAACACACAAACACACAATCACACAAACACACAAACACACGAACACACAAACACACAAACAGACAAACACAGAAACACACGAACACACAAACACACAAACACACAAACACACAAGCACACAAACACACAAACACACAAACACACAAACACACAAACACACGAACACACAAACACACAAACACACAAACACACAAACACACAAACACACAAACACACAAACACACAAACACACAAACACACAAATACACAGACAGACAAACACGAAAACACACAAACACACAAACACACAAACACACAAACACACAAACGAACAAACACACAAACACAAAAACACACAAACACACAAACAAACAAACACACAAACACACAAACACACAAACACACAAACACACAAACACATGAACACACAAATACACAAACACACAAAAACACAAACAAACAAACACACAAACACACAAACACGCATACACAAACACACAAACACACAAACACACATACACACAAACACACAAACACACAAACACACAAACACACAAACACACAAACACACAAAAACACAAAAACACAAACACACAAACACACAAACAGACAAACACACAAACACACAAACACACAAACACACAAACACACAAACACACAAACACACAAACACACAAACACACAAACACCCAAACACACAAACACACAAACACACAAACACACGCACACACAAACAAACAAACACACAAACACACAAACACGCAAACACACAAACACACGAACACACAAACACACAAACAGACAAACACACAAACACGCATACACACAAACACACAAACACACAAACACACAAACACACAAACACACAAACACACAAACACACAAACACACAAAAACACAAAAACACAAACACACAAACACACAAACACACAAACACACAAACACACAAACACCCAAACACACAAACACACAAACACCCAACCACACAAACACACGCACACCTGAACACACAAACACACAAACACACAAACACACAAACACACAAACACACAAACACACAAACACACAAACACACAATCACACGAACACACAAACACACGAATACACAAACACACAAACAGACAAACACAGGAACACACGAACACACAAACACACAAACACACAAGCACACAAACACACAAACACACAAACACACAAACACACAAACACACAAACACACAAACACACAAACACACAAACACACAAACACACAAACACACAAACACACGAACACAAAAACACACAAACACACAAACACAGGAACACACAAACACACAAACACACAAACACACAAACACTCAAACACACGAACACACAAATTCACAAAAACACGAACACACGAACACACAGACACACAAACACACAATCACACAAACACGCAAACACACAAGCACACAAACACACAAACACACAAACACACAAACACACAAACACACAAACAAACAAAGACACAAACACAGAAACACACAAACACACAAACACACAAACACACAAACACACAAACACACAAACACACAAACACACAAACACACAAACGCACAAACACACAAACGCACAAACGTGCAAACACACATACACACAAACACACAAACACACAAACACACAAACACACAAACACACAAACACACAAACACACAAACACACAAACACACAAACACACAAACACACAAACACATAAACACACAAACACACAAACACACGAACACACAAACACACTAACACACAAACACACAAACAAACACGCAAACACGCAAACACGCAAACACACAAACACACAAACACACAAACAGACAAACACAAACACACAAACACACAAACACACAAACACACAAACACACAAACACACAAACACACGAACACACAAACACGCGAACACACAAACACACAAACACACAAACACGCGAACACGCGAACACACAAACACAAAAACACGAAAACACACAAACTTTCAAACACACAAACACACGAACACACGAACACACAATCACACGAACACACAAACACACAAACACACAAACACACGGACACACAAACACACAAACACACAAACACACAAACACACAAACACACAAACACACAAACACACAAACACACAAACACACAAACACACAAACACACAAACACACAAACACACAAACACACTAACACACAAACACCTAAACACACAAACACCCAAGCACACAAACACACAAACACACAAACACACAAACACACAAACACACAATCACACAAACACACAAACACACAAACACACAAACAGACAAACACAGAAACACACGAACACACAAACACACAAACACACAAACACACAAGCACACAAACACACAAACACACAAACACATAAACACACAAACACACAAACACACAAACACACAAACACACAAACACACAACCACACAAACACACAAACACACAAACACACAAACACACAAACACACAAACACACAAACACACAAACACACAAACACACAAATACACAAACACACAAACACACAAACACGAAAACACACAAACACACAAACACACAATACACAAACTCACAAACACACAAACACACAAACACACAAACACACAAACACACAAAAATACAAATACACAAACACACAAACACACAAACACACAAGCACACAAACGGCCAAACACACAAACACACAAACACCCAAACACACAAACACACGCACACTTGAACACACAAACACACAAACACACAAACACACAAACACACAAACACACAAACACACAAACACACAAACACACAAACACACAAACACACAAACACAAAAACACACAAACACACAAACACAAAAAAACACACAAACACACAAACTCACAATCACACAAACACACAAACACACAAACACACAAACACACAAACACATATACACACAAACACACAAACAAACAAACACACAAACACACAAACACACAAACACACAAACACACAAACACACAAACACAAACACACAAACACACAAATACACAAACACACAAAAACACAAACACGAAAACACACAAACACACAAACACACAAACACACAAACACACAAACACACAAACACACAAACACACAAACACACAAACACACAAACACACAAACACACAAACACACAAACACACAAACACACCAACACACAAACACACAAACACACAAACACACAAACACACAAACACACAAACACACAAACACACAAACACACAAACACACAAACACACAAACACACAAACACACAAAACCACAAACACACAACCACGAAAACATACAAACACACAAACACACAAACACACAAACACACAAACACACAAACACACAAACACACAAACACACAAACACACAAACACACAAACCCACAAACACACAAACGCACAAACACACACACACACACACACAATCACACAATCACACAAACACACAAACACACAAACACACAAACACACAAACAGACAAACACACAAACACACAAACACACGAACACACAAACACACAAACACACATACACACAGTCACACAAACACACAAACACACAAACACACAAACACACAAACACACAAACACACAAACACACAAATAAACAAGCACACAAACACACAAACACACAAACACACAAACGAACAAACACACAAATACACAAACATACAAACACACAAACACACAAACACACAAACACACAAACACACAAACACACGAACACACAAACACACAAACAAACAAACACACAAACACACAAACACGCAAACACACAAACACACGAACACACAAACACACAAACAGACAAACACACAAACACGCATACACACAAACACACAAACACACAAACACACAAACACACAAACACACAAACACACAAACACACAAACACACAAACACACAAAAACACAAAAACACAAACACACAAACACACAAACACACAAACAGACAAACACACAAACACCCAAACACACAAACACACAAACACCACACCACACAAACACGCGCACACCTGAACACACAAACACACAAACACACAAACACACAAACACACAAACACACAATCACACGAACACACAAAAACACGAATACACAAACACACAAACAGACAAACACAGGAACACACGAACACACAAACACACAAACACACAAGCACACAAACACGCAAACACACAAACACACAAACACATAAACACACAAACACACAAACACACAAACACACAAACACACAAACACACAAACACACAAACACACAAACACACAAACACACAAACACACAAACACACAAACACACGAACACACAAACACACAAACACACAAACACACAAACACACAAACACACAAACACACAAACACACAAACACACAAACACACAAACACACAAACGCACAAACACACAAACGCACAAACGTGCAAACACACATACACACAAACACACAAACACACAAACACACAAACACACAAACACACAAACACACAAACACACAAACACACAAACACACAAACACACAAACACACAAACACACAAACACACAAACACACAAACACACAAACACACAAACACACAAACACATAAACACACAAACACACAAACACACGAACACACAAACACACTAACACACAAACACACAAACAAACACGCAAACACGCAAACACGCAAACACACAAACACACAAACACACAAACACACAAACAGACAAACACAAACACACAAACACACAAACACACAAACACACAAACACACAAACACACAAACACACGAACACACAAACACGCGAACACACAAACACACAAACACACAAACACACAAACACACAAACACACAAACACACAAACACACAAACACACGAACACAAAAACACACAAACACACAAACACACAAACACACAAACACACAAACACACAAACACACAAACACACAAACACACAAACACACAAACACACAAACACTCAAACACACGAACACACAAATTCACAAAAACACGAACACACGAACACACAGACACACAAACACACAAACACACAAACACGCAAACACACAAGCACACAAACACACAAACACACAAACACACAAACACACAAACACACAAACAAACAAAGACACAAACACACAAACACACAAACACACAAACACACAAACACACAAACACACAAACACACTAACACACAAACACACAAACACACAAACGCACAAACACACAAACGCACAAACGTACAAACACACAAACACACAAACACACAAACACACAAACACACAAACACACAAACACACAAACACACAAACACACAAACGAACAAACACACAAATACACAAACACACAAACACGCGAACACGCGAACACACAAACACAAAAACACGAAAACACACAAACTTTCAAACACACAAACACACGAACACACGAACACACAATCACACGAACACACAAACACACAAACACACAAACACACGGACACACAAACACACAAACACACAAACACACAAACACACAAACACACAAACACACAAACACACAAACAAACAAACACACAAACACACAAACACACAAACACACAAACACACAAACACACAAACACACAAACACACAAACACACAAACACACAAACACACAAACAAACAAAGACATAAACACACAAACACACAAACACACAAACACACAAACACACAAACACACAAACACACAAACACACAAACACACAAACACACAAACACACAAACACACAAACACACAAACACACAAACACACAAACACACAAACGCACAAACACACAAACGCACAAACGTACAAACACACAAACACACAAACACACAAACACACAAACACACAAACACACAAACGAACAAACACACAAACACACAAACACATAAACACACAAACACACAAACACACAAACACACAAACACACAAACACACAAACACACAAACACACAAACAAACAAACACACGAACACACAAACACACAAACACACAAATACACAAACACACAAACACACAAACACGAAAACACACAAACACACAAACACACAAACACACAATACACAAACTCACAAACACACAAACACACAAACACACAAACACACAAACACACAAACACACAAACACACAAAAACACAAATACACAAACACACAAACACACAAACACACAAACACACAAACACACAAACGGCCAAACACACAAACACACAAACACCCAAACACACAAACACACGCACACCTGAACACACAAACACACAAACACACAAACACACAAACACACAAACACACAAACACACAAACACACAAACACACAAACACACAAACACACAAACACACAAACACACAAACACACAAACACACAAACACACAAACACACAAACACAAAAACACACAAACACACAAACACAAAAAAACACACAAACACACAAACTCACAATCACACAAACACACAAACACACAAACACACAAACACACAAACACACAAACACACAAACACATATACACACAAACACACAAACAAACAAACACACAAACACACAAACACACAAACACACAAACACACAAACACACAAACACACAAACACTCAAACACACGAACACACAAATTCACAAAAACACGAACACACGAACACACAGACACACAAACACACAAACACACAAACACGCAAACACACAAGCACACAAACACACAAACACACAAACACACAAACACACAAACACACAAACAAACAAAGACACAAACACACAAACACACAAACACACAAACACACAAACACACAAACACACAAACACACTAACACACAAACACACAAACACACAAACGCACAAACACACAAACGCACAAACGTACAAACACACAAACACACAAACACACAAACACACAAACACACAAACACACAAACACACAAACACACAAACGAACAAACACACAAATACACAAACACACAAACACGCGAACACGCGAACACACAAACACAAAAACACGAAAACACACAAACTTTCAAACACACAAACACACGAACACACGAACACACAATCACACGAACACACAAACACACAAACACACAAACACACGGACACACAAACACACAAACACACAAACACACAAACACACAAACACACAAACACACAAACACACAAACACACAAACACACAAACACACAAACACACAAACACACAAACACACAAACACACAAACACACAAACACACAAACACACAAACACACAAACAAACAAAGACATAAACACACAAACACACAAACACACAAACACACAAACACACAAACACACAAACACACAAACACACAAACACACAAACACACAAACACACAAACACACAAACACACAAACACACAAACACACAAACACACAAACGCACAAACACACAAACGCACAAACGTACAAACACACAAACACACAAACACACAAACACACAAACACACAAACACACAAACGAACAAACACACAAACACACAAACACATAAACACACAAACACACAAACACACAAACACACAAACACACAAACACACAAACACACAAACACACAAACAAACAAACACACGAACACACAAACACACAAACACACAAATACACAAACACACAAACACACAAACACGAAAACACACAAACACACAAACACACAAACACACAATACACAAACTCACAAACACACAAACACACAAACACACAAACACACAAACACACAAACACACAAACACACAAAAACACAAATACACAAACACACAAACACACAAACACACAAACACACAAACACACAAACGGCCAAACACACAAACACACAAACACCCAAACACACAAACACACGCACACCTGAACACACAAACACACAAACACACAAACACACAAACACACAAACACACAAACACACAAACACACAAACACACAAACACACAAACACACAAACACACAAACACACAAACACACAAACACACAAACACACAAACACACAAACACACAAACACACAAACACACAAACACAAAAACACACAAACACACAAACACAAAAAAACACACAAACACACAAACTCACAATCACACAAACACACAAACACACAAACACACAAACACACAAACACACAAACACACAAACACATATACACACAAACACACAAACAAACAAACACACAAACACACAAACACACAAACACACAAACACACAAACACAAACACACAAACACACAAACACACAAATACACAAACACACAAACACACAAACACACAAAACCACAAACACACAACCACGAAAACATACAAACACACAAACACACAAACACACAAACACACAAACACACAAACACACAAACACACAAACACACAAACCCACAAACACACAAACGCACAAACACACACACACACAATCACACAATCACACAAACACACAAACACACAAACACACAAACAGACAAACACACAAACACACAAACACACGAACACACAAACACACAAACACACATACACACAGTCACACAAACACACAAACACACAAACACACAAACACACAAACACACAAATGGACAAGCACACAAACACACAAACACACAAACACACAAACGAACAAACACACAAATACACAAACATACAAACACACAAACACACAAACACACAAACACACAAACACACAAACACACGAACACACAAACACACAAACAAACAAACACACAAACACACAAACACGCAAACACACAAACACACAAACACACAAACACACAAACACACAAACACACAAACACACAAACAGACAAACACACAAACACGCATACACACAAACACACAAACACACAAACACACAAACACACAAACACACAAACACACAAACACACAAACACACAAACACCCAAACACACAAACACACAAACACCCAACCACACAAACACACGCACACCTGAACACACAAACACACAAACACACAAACACACAAACACACAAACACACAAACACACAAACACACAATCACACGAACACACAAACACACGAATACACAAACACACAAACAGACAAACACAGGAACACACGAACACACAAACACACAAACACACAAGCACACAAACACACAAACACACAAACACACAAACACATAAACACACAAACACACAAACACACAAACACACAAACACACAAACACACAAACACACAAACACACAAACACACAAACACACAAACACACAAACACAGGCACACACAAACACACAAACACACGAACACACAAACACACAAACACACAAACACACAAACACACAAACACACAAACACACAAACACACAAACACACAGACAGACAAACACGAAAACACACAAACACACAAACACACAAACACACAAACACACAAACACACAAACACACAAACGAACAAACACACAAACACAAAAACACACAAACACACAAACACACAAACAAACAAACACACAAACACACAAACACACAAACACACAAACACATGAACACACAAATACACAAACACACAAAAACACAAACAAACAAACACACAAACACACAAACACGCATACACAAACACACAAACACACAAACACACATACACACAAACACACAAACACACAAACACACAAACACACAAACACACAAACACACAAAAACACAAAAACACAAACACACAAACACACAAACAGACAAACACACAAACACACAAACACACAAACACACAAACACACAAACACACAAACACACAAACACCCAAACACACAAACACACAAACACACAAACACACGCACACCTGAACACACAAACACACAAACACACAATCACACAAACACACAAACACACGAATACAAAAACACACAAACACACAAACACACAAACACACAAACACACGAACACACAAACACACAAACAAACAAACACACAAACACACAAACACGCAAACACACAAACACACGAACACACAAACACACAAACAGACAAACACACAAACACCCATACACACAAACAAACAAACACACAAACACACAAACACACAAACACACAAACACACAAACACACAAACACACAAACACACAAAAACACAAAAACACAAACACACAAACACACAAACACACAAACACACAAACACACAAACACCCAAACACACAAACACACAAACACCCAACCACACAAACACACGCACACCTGAACACACAAACACACAAACACACAAACACACAAACACACAAATACACAAACACACAATCACACGAACACACAAACACACGAATACACAAACACACAAACAGACAAACACAGGAACACACGAACACACAAACACACAAACACACAAGCACACAAACACACAAACACACAAACACACAAACACATAAACACACAAACACACAAACACACAAACACACAAACACACAAACACACAAACACACAAACACACAAACACACAAACACACAAACACACAAACACACAAACACACAAACACACGAACACACAAACACACAAACACACAAACACACAAACACACAAACACACAAACACACAAACACACAAACACACAAACGCACAAACACACAAACGCACAAACCTGCAAACACACATACACACAAACACACAAACACACAAACACACAAACACACAAACACACAAACACACAAACACACAAACACACAAACACACAAACACACAAACACACAAACACACAAACACACAAACACACAAACACACAAACACACAAACACACAAACACACAAACACATAAACACACAAACACACAAACACACGAACACACAAACACACTAACACACAAACACACAAACAAACACGCAAACACGCAAACACGCAAACACACAAACACACAAACACACAAACAGACAAACCCAAACACACAAACACACAAACACACAAACACACAAACACACAAACACACGAACACACAAACACGCGAACACACAAACACACAAACACACAAACACACAAACACACAAACACACAAACACACAAACACACAAACACACAAACACACAAACACACAAACACACGAACACAAAAACACACAAACACACAAACACACAAACACATAAACACACAAACACACAAACACACAAACACTCAAACACACGAACACACAAATTCACAAAAACACAAACACACGAACACACAGACACACAAACACACAAACACACAAACACGCAAACACACAAGCACACAAACACACAAACACACAAACACACAAACACACAAACACACAAACAAACAAACACACAAACACACAAACACACAAACACACAAACACACAAACACACAAACACACTAACACACAAACACACAAACACACAAACACACAAACGCACAATCACACAAACGCACAAACGTACAAACACACAAACACACAAACACACAAACACACAAACACACAAACACACAAACGAACAAACACACAAATACACAAACACACAAACACGCGAACACGCGAACACACAAACACAAAAACACGAAAACACACAAACTTTCAAACACACAAACACACGAACACACGAACACACAATCACACGAACACACAAACACACAAACACACAAACACACGGACACACAAACACACAAACCCACAAACACACAAACACACAAACACACAAACACACAAACACACAAACACACAAACACACAAACACACAAACACACAAACACACAAACACACAAACACACAAACACACAAACACACAAACACACAAACAAACAAAGACACAAACACACAAACACACAAACACACAAACACACAAACACACAAACACACAAACACACAAACACACAAACACACAAACACACAAACACACAAACACACAAAAACACAAACGCACAAACACACAAACGCACAAACGTACAAACACACAAACACACAAACACACAAACACACAAACACACAAACGAACAAACACACAAACACACAAACACATAAACACACAAACACACAAACACACAAACACACAAACACACAAACACACAAACACACAAACACACAATACACAAACTCACAAACACACAAACACACAAACACACAAACACACAAACACACAAAAACACAAATACACAAACACACAAACACACAAACACACAAACACACAAACACACAAACGGCCAAACACACAAACACACAAACACCCAAACACACAAACACACGCACACCTGAACACACAAACACACAAACACACAAACACACAAACACACAAACACACAAACACACAAACACACAAACACACAAACACACAAACACACAAACACACAAACACACAAACACACAAACACACAAACACACAAACACACAAACACACAAAAACACAAAAACACAAACACACAAACACACAAACAGACAAACACACAAACACACAAACACACAAACACACAAACACACAAACACACAAACACCCAAACACACAAACACACAAACACACGCACACCTGAACACACAAACACACAAACACACAATCACACAAACACACAAACACACGAATACACAAACACACAAACACACAAACACACAAACACACGAACATACAAACACACAAACAAACAAACACACAAACACACAAACACGCAAACACACAAACACACGAACACACAAACAGACAAACACACAAACACGCATACACACAAACACACACACACACAAACACACAAACACACAAACACACAAACACACAAACACACAAACACACAAACACACAAAAACACAAAAACACAAACACACAAACACACAAACACACAAACACACAAACACACAAACACCCAAACACACAAACACACAAACACACAAACACCCAACCACACAAACACACGCACACCTGAACACACAAACACACAAACACACAAACACACAAACACACAAACACACAATCACACGAACACACAAACACACGAATACACAAAGACACAAACAGACAAACACAGGAACACACGAACACACAAACACACAAACACACAAGCACACAAACACACAAACACACAAACACACAAACACATAAACACACAAACACACAAACACACAAACACACAAACACACAAACACACAAACACACAAACACACAAACACACAAACACACAAACACACAAACACACAAACACACAAACACACGAACACACAAACACACAAACACACAAACACACAAACACACAAACACACAAACACACAAACACACAAACACACAAACGCACAAACACACAAACGCACAAACGTGCAAACACACATACACACAAACACACAAACACACAAACACACAAACACACAAACACACAAACACACAAACACACAAACACACAAACACACAAACACACAAACACACAAACACACAAACACACAAACACACAAACACACAAACACACAAACACATAAACACACAAACACACAAACACACAAACACACAAACACACAAACACACAAACACACAAACACACAAACACACAAAAACACAAACGCACAAACACACAAACGCACAAACGTACAAACACACAAACACACAAACACACAAACACACAAACACACAAACGAACAAACACACAAACACACAAACACATAAACACACAAACACACAAACACACAAACACACAAACACACAAACACACAAACACACAAACACACAATACACAAACTCACAAACACACAAACACACAAACACACAAACACACAAACACACAAAAACACAAATACACAAACACACAAACACACAAACACACAAACACACAAACACACAAACACACAAACCCACAAACACACAAACACACAAACACACAAACACACAAACACACAAACACACAAACACACAAACACACAAACACACAAACACACAAACACACAAACACACAAACACACAAACACACAAACACACAAACAAACAAAGACACAAACACACAAACACACAAACACACAAACACACAAACACACAAACACACAAACACACAAACACACAAACACACAAACACACAAACACACAAACACACAAAAACACAAACGCACAAACACACAAACGCACAAACGTACAAACACACAAACACACAAACACACAAACACACAAACACACAAACGAACAAACACACAAACACACAAACACATAAACACACAAACACACAAACACACAAACACACAAACACACAAACACACAAACACACAATACACAAACTCACAAACACACAAACACACAAACACACAAACACACAAACACACAAAAACACAAATACACAAACACACAAACACACAAACACACAAACACACAAACACACAAACGGCCAAACACACAAACACACAAACACCCAAACACACAAACACACGCACACCTGAACACACAAACACACAAACACACAAACACACAAACACACAAACACACAAACACACAAACACACAAACACACAAACACACAAACACACAAACACACAAACACACAAACACACAAACACACAAACACACAAAAACACAAAAACACAAACACACAAACACACAAACAGACAAACACACAAACACACAAACACACAAACACACAAACACACAAACACCCAAACACACAAACACACAAACACACAAACACACGCACACCTGAACACACAAACACACAAACACACAATCACACAAACACACAAACACACGAATACACAAACACACAAACACACAAACACACAAACACACGAACATACAAACACACAAACAAACAAACACACAAACACACAAACACGCAAACACACAAACACACGAACACACAAACAGACAAACACACAAACACGCATACACACAAACACACAAACACACAAACACACAAACACACAAACACACAAACACACAAACACACAAACACACAAACACACAAAAACACAAAAACACAAACACACAAACACACAAACACACAAACACACAAACACACAAACACCCAAACACACAAACACACAAACACACAAACACACAAACACCCAACCACACAAACACACGCACACCTGAACACACAAACACACAAACACACAAACACACAAACACACAAACACACAAACACACAATCACACGAACACACAAACACACGAATACACAAAGACACAAACAGACAAACACAGGAACACACGAACACACAAACACACAAACACACAAGCACACAAACACACAAACACACAAACACACAAACACATAAACACACAAACACACAAACACACAAACACACAAACACACAAACACACAAACACACAAACACACAAACACACAAACACACAAACACACAAACACACAAACACACAAACACACGAACACACAAACACACAAACACACAAACACACAAACACACAAACACACAAACACACAAACACACAAACACACAAACGCACAAACACACAAACGCACAAACGTGCAAACACACATACACACAAACACACAAACACACAAACACACAAACACACAAACACACAAACACACAAACACACAAACACACAAACACACAAACACACAAACACACAAACACACAAACACACAAACACACAAACACACAAACACACAAACACACAAACACACAAACACATAAACACACAAACACACAAACACACAAACACACAAACACACAAACACACAAACACACAAACACACAAACACACAAACACACAAAAACACAAACGCACAAACACACAAACGCACAAACGTACAAACACACAAACACACAAACACACAAACACACAAACACACAAACGAACAAACACACAAACACACAAACACATAAACACACAAACACACAAACACACAAACACACAAACACACAAACACACAAACACACAATACACAAACTCACAAACACACAAACACACAAACACACAAACACACAAACACACAAAAACACAAATACACAAACACACAAACACACAAACACACAAACACACAAACACACAAACACACAAACGGCCAAACACACAAACACACAAACACCCAAACACACAAACACACGCACACCTGAACACACAAACACACAAACACACAAACACACAAACACACAAACACACAAACACACAAACACACAAACACACAAACACACAAACACACAAACACACAAACACACAAACACACAAACACACAAACACACAAACACACAAACACACAAAAACACAAAAACACAAACACACAAACACACAAACAGACAAACACACAAACACACAAACACACAAACACACAAACACACAAACACACAAACACCCAAACACACAAACACACAAACACACAAACACACGCACACCTGAACACACAAACACACAAACACACAATCACACAAACACACAAACACACGAATACACAAACACACAAACACACAAACACACAAACACACAAACACACGAACATACAAACACACAAACAAACAAACACACAAACACACAAACACGCAAACACACAAACACACGAACACACAAACAGACAAACACACAAACACGCATACACACAAACACACAAACACACAAACACACAAACACACAAACACACAAACACACAAACACACAAACACACAAAAACACAAAAACACAAACACACAAACACACAAACACACAAACACACAAACACACAAACACCCAAACACACAAACACACAAACACACAAACACCCAACCACACAAACACACGCACACCTGAACACACAAACACACAAACACACAAACACACAAACACACAAACACACAATCACACGAACACACAAACACACGAATACACAAACACACAAACAGACAAACACAGGAACACACGAACACACAAACACACAAACACACAAGCACACAAACACACAAACACACAAACACACAAACACATAAACACACAAACACACAAACACACAAACACACAAACACACAAACACACAAACACACAAACACACAAACACACAAACACACAAACACACAAACACACAAACACACAAACACACAAACACACGAACACACAAACACACAAACACACAAACACACAAACACACAAACACACAAACACACAAACACACAAACACACAAACGCACAAACACACAAACGCACAAACGTGCAAACACACATACACACAAACACACAAACACACAAACACACAAACACACAAACACACAAACACACAAACACACAAACACACAAACACACAAACACACAAACACACAAACACACAAACACACAAACACACAAACACATAAACACACAAACACACAAACACACGAACACACAAACACACTAACACACAAACACACAAACAAACACGCAAACACGCAAACACGCAAACACACAAACACACAAACACACAAACAGACAAACACACGAATACAAAAACACACAAACACACAAACACACAAACACACAAACACACGAACACACAAACACACAAACAAACAAACACACAAACACACAAACACGCAAACACACAAACACACGAACACACAAACACACAAACAGACAAACACACAAACACCCATACACACAAACAAACAAACACACAAACACACAAACACACAAACACACAAACACACAAACACACAAACACACAAACACACAAACACACAAAAACACAAAAACACAAACACACAAACACACAAACACACAAACACACAAACACACAAACACCCAAACACACAAACACACAAACACCCAACCACACAAAACACGCACACCTGAACACACAAACACACAAACACACAAACACACAAACACACAAATACACAAACACACAATCACACGAACACACAAACACACGAATACACAAACATACAAACAGACAAACACAGGAACACACGAACACACAAACACACAAACACACAAGCACACAAACACACAAACACACAAACACACAAACACATAAACACACAAACACACAAACACACAAACACACAAACACACAAACACACAAACACACAAACACACAAACACACAAACACACAAACACACAAACACACAAACACACAAACACACAAACACACGAACACACAAATACACAAACACACAAACACACAAACACACAAACACACAAACACACAAACACACAAACGCACAAACACACAAACGCACAAACGTGCAAACACACATACACACAAACACACAAACACACAAACACACAAACACACAAACACACAAACACACAAACACACAAACACACAAACACACAAACACACAAACACACAAACACACAAACACACAAACACACAAACACACAAACACACAAACACACAAACACACAAACACACAAACACACAAACACACAAACACACAAACACATAAACACACAAACACACAAACACACGAACACACAAACACACTAACACACAAACACACAAACAAACACGCAAACACGCAAACACGCAAACACACAGACACACAAACACACAAACAGACAAACACAAACACACAAACACACAAACACACAAACACACAAACACACAAACACACGAACACACAAACACGCGAACACACAAACACACAAACACACAAACACACAAACACACAAACACACAAACACACAAACACACAAACACACAAACACACAAACACACAAACACACGAACACAAAAACACACAAACACACAAACACACAAACACATAAACACACAAACACACAAACACACAAACACTCAAACACACGAACACACAAATTCACAAAAACACAAACACACGAACACACAGACACACAAACACACAAACACACAAACACGCAAACACACAAGCACACAAACACACAAACACACAAACACACAAACACACAAACACACAAACAAACAAACACACAAACACACAAACACACAAACACACAAACACACAAACACACAAACACACTAACACACAAACACACAAACACACAAACACACAAACGCACAATCACACAAACGCACAAACGTACAAACACACAAACACACAAACACACAAACACACAAACACACAAACACACAAACACACAAACACACAAACGAACAAACACACAAATACACAAACACACAAACACGCGAACACGCGAACACACAAACACAAAAACACGAAAACACACAAACTTTCAAACACACAAACACACGAACACACGAACACACAATCACACGAACACACAAACACACAAACACACAAACACACGGACACACAAACACACAAACCCACAAACACACAAACACACAAACACACAAACACACAAACACACAAACACACAAACACACAAACACACAAACACACAAACACACAAACACACAAACACACAAACACACAAACAAACAAAGACACAAACACACAAACACACAAACACACAAACACACAAACACACAAACACACAAACACACAAACACACAAACACACAAACACACAAACACACAAAAACACAAACGCACAAACACACAAACGCACAAACGTACAAACACACAAACACACAAACACACAAACACACAAACACACAAACGAACAAACACACAAACACACAAACACATAAACACACAAACACACAAACACACAAACACACAAACACACAAACACACAAACACACAAACACACAATACACAAACTCACAAACACACAAACACACAAACACACAAACACACAAACACACAAAAACACAAATACACAAACACACAAACACACAAACACACAAACACACAAACACACAAACGGCCAAACACACAAACACACAAACACCCAAACACACAAACACACGCACACCTGAACACACAAACACACAAACACACAAACACACAAACACACAAACACACAAACACACAAACACACAAACACACAAACACACAAACACACAAACACACAAACACACAAACACACAAACACACAAACACACAAACACACAAAAACACAAAAACACAAACACACAAACACACAAACACACAAACAGACAAACACACAAACACACAAACACACAAACACACAAACACACAAACACACAAACACCCAAACACACAAACACACAAACACACAAACACACGCACACCTGAACACACAAACACACAAACACACAATCACACAAACACACAAACACACGAATACACAAACACACAAACACACAAACACACAAACACACGAACATACAAACACACAAACAAACAAACACACAAACACACAAACACGCAAACACACAAACACACGAACACACAAACAGACAAACACACAAACACGCATACACACAAACACACAAACACACAAACACACAAACACACAAACACACAAACACACAAACACACAAACACACAAAAACACAAAAACACAAACACACAAACACACAAACACACAAACACACAAACACACAAACACACAAACACACAAACACCCAAACACACAAACACACAAACACACAAACACCCAACCACACAAACACACGCACACCTGAACACACAAACACACAAACACACAAACACACAAACACACAAACACACAAACACACAAACACACAATCACACGAACACACAAACACACGAATACACAAACACACAAACAGACAAACACAGGAACACACGAACACACAAACACACAAACACACAAGCACACAAACACACAAACACACAAACACACAAACACATAAACACACAAACACACAAACACACAAACACACAAACACACAAACACACAAACACACAAACACACAAACACACAAACACACAAACACACAAACACACAAACACACAAACACACGAACACACAAACACACAAACACACAAACACACAAACACACAAACACACAAACACACAAACACACAAACACACAAACGCACAAACACACAAACGCACAAACGTGCAAACACACATACACACAAACACACAAACACACAAACACACAAACACACAAACACACAAACACACAAACACACAAACACACAAACACACAAACACACAAACACACAAACACACAAACACACAAACACACAAACACACAAACACACAAACACACAAACACATAAACACACAAACACACAAACACACAAACACACAAACACACAAACACACAAACACACAAACACACAAACACACAAAAACACAAACGCACAAACACACAAACGCACAAACGTACAAACACACAAACACACAAACACACAAACACACAAACACACAAACGAACAAACACACAAACACACAAACACATAAACACACAAACACACAAACTCACAAACACACAAACACACAAACACACAAACACACAAACACACAAACACACAATACACAAACTCACAAACACACAAACACACAAACACACAAACACACAAAAACACAAATACACAAACACACAAACACACAAACACACAAACACACAAACACACAAACACACAAACACACAAACGGCCAAACACACAAACACACAAACACCCAAACACACAAACACACGCACACCTGAACACACAAACACACAAACACACAAACACACAAACACACAAACACACAAACACACAAACACACAAACACACAAACACACAAACACACAAACACACAAACACACAAACACACAAACACACAAACACACAAACACACAAACACACAAAAACACAAAAACACAAACACACAAACACACAAACAGACAAACACACAAACACACAAACACACAAACACACAAACACACAAACACACAAACACCCAAACACACAAACACACAAACACACAAACACACGCACACCTGAACACACAAACACACAAACACACAATCACACAAACACACAAACACACGAATACACAAACACACAAACACACAAACACACAAACACACGAACATACAAACACACAAACAAACAAACACACAAACACACAAACACGCAAACACACAAACACACGAACACACAAACAGACAAACACACAAACACGCATACACACAAACACACAAACACACAAACACACAAACACACAAACACACAAACACACAAACACACAAACACACAAAAACACAAAAACACAAACACACAAACACACAAACACACAAACACACAAACACACAAACACCCAAACACACAAACACACAAACACACAAACACCCAACCACACAAACACACGCACACCTGAACACACAAACACACAAACACACAAACACACAAACACACAAACACACAATCACACGAACACACAAACACACGAATACACAAACACACAAACAGACAAACACAGGAACACACGAACACACAAACACACAAACACACAAGCACACAAACACACAAACACACAAACACACAAACACATGAACACACAAACACACAAACACACAAACACACAAACACACAAACACACAAACACACAAACACACAAACACACAAACACACAAACACACAAACACACAAACACACAAACACACAAACACACGAACACACAAACACACAAACACACAAACACACAAACACACAAACACACAAACACACAAACACACAAACACACAAACACACAAACGCACAAACACACAAACGCACAAACGTGCAAACACACATACACACAAACACACAAACACACAAACACACAAACACACAAACACACAAACACACAAACACACAAACACACAAACACACAAACACACAAACACACAAACACACAAACACACAAACACACAAACACACAAACACACAAACACACAAACACACAAACACACAAACACACAAACACATAAACACACAAACACACAAACACACGAACACACAAACACACTAACACACAAACACACAAACAAACACGCAAACACGCAAACACGCAAACACACAAACACACAAACACACAAACAGACAAACACAAACACACAAACACACAAACACACAAACACACAAACACACAAACACGAAAACACACAAACACACGAACACACAAACACGCGAACACACAAACACACAAACACACAAACACACAAACACACAATCACACAAACACACAAACACACAAACACACAAACACACAAACACACAAACACACGAACACAAAAACACACAAACACACAAACACACAAACACACAAACACACAAACACACAAACACACAAACACACAAACACTCAAACACACGAACACACAAATTCACAAAAACACGAACACACGAACACACAGACACACAAACACACAAACACACAAACACGCAAACACACAAGCACACAAACACACAAACACACAAACACACAAACACACAAACACACAAACAAACAAAGACACAAACACACAAACACACAAACACACAAACACACAAACACACAAACACACAAACACACAAACACACTAACACACAAACACACAAACACACAAACGCACAAACACACAAACGCACAAACGTACAAACACACAAACACACAAACACACAAACACACAAACACACAAACACACAAACGAACAAACACACAAATACACAAACACACAAACACGCGAACACGCGAACACACAAACACAAAAACACGAAAACACACAAACTTTCAAACACACAAACACACGAACACACGAACACACAATCACACGAACACACAAACACACAAACACACAAAGACACGGACACACAAACACACAAACACACAAACACACAAACACACAAACACACAAACACACAAACACACAAACACACAAACACACAAACACACAAACACACAAACACACAAACACACAAACACACAAACACACAAACACACAAACACACAAACACACAAACAAACAAAGACACAAACACACAAACACACAAACACACAAACACACAAACACACAAACACACAAACACACAAACACACAAACACACAAACACACAAACACACAAACACACAAACGAACAAACACACAAACACACAAACACACAAACACACAAACACACAAACACACAAACACACAAACACACAAACACACAAACACACAAACACACAAACAAACAAACACACAAACACACAAACACACAAACACACAAATACACAAACACACAAACACACAAACACGAAAACACACAAACACACAAACACACAATACACAAACTCACAAACACACAAACACACAAACACACAAACACACAAACACACAAACACACAAACACACAAACACACAAAAACACAAATACACAAACACACAAACACACAAACACACAAACACACAAACGGCCAAACACACAAACACACAAACACCCAAACACACAAACACACGCACACCTGAACACACAAACACACAAACACACAAACACACAAACACACAAACACACAAACACACAAACACACAAACACACAAACACACAAACACACAAACACACAAACACACAAACACACAAACACAAAAACACACAAACACACAAACATAAAAAAACACACAAACACACAAACTCACAATCACACAAACACACAAACACACAAACACACAAACACACAAACACATATACACACAAACACACAAACAAACAAACACACAAACACACAAACACACAAACACACAAACACACAAACACAAACACACAAACACACAAATACACAAACACACAAACACACAAACACACAAAACCACAAACACACAACCACGGAAACATACAAACACACAAACACACAAACACACAAACACACAAACACACAAACACACAAACCCACAAACACACAAACGCACAAACACACACACACACAATCACACAATCACACAAACACACAAACACACAAACACACAAACAGACAAACACACAAACACACAAACACACGAACACACAAACACACAAACACACATACACACAGTCACACAAACCCACAAACACACAAACACACAAACACACAAACACACAAATGAACAAGCACACAAACACACAAACACACAAACGAACAAACACACAAATACACAAACATACAAACACACAAACACACAAACACACAAACACACAAACACACAAACACACAAACACACGAACACACAAACACACAAACAAACAAACACACAAACACACAAACACGCAAACACACAAACACACAAACACACAAACACACAAACACACAAACACACAAACACACAAACAGACAAACACACAAACACGCATACACACAAACACACAAACACACAAACACACAAACACACAAACACACAAACACACAAACACACAAACACACAAACACACAAACACACAAACACACAAAAACACAAAAACACAAACACACAAACTCACAAACACACAAACACACAAACACACAAACACCCAAACACACAAACACACAAACACCCAACCACACAAACACACGCACACCTGAACACACAAACACACAAACACACAAACACACAAACACACAAACACACAATCACACGAACACACAAACACACAAACAGACAAACACAGGAACACACGAACACACAAACACACAAACACACAAGCACACAAACACACAAACACACAAACACACAAACACACAAACACATAAACACACAAACACACAAACACACAAACACACAAACACACAAACACACAAACACACAAACACACAAACACACAAACACACAAACACACAAACACACAAACACACGAACACACAAACACACAAACACTCAAACACACAAACACACAAACACACAAACACACAAACACACAAACACACAAACACACAAACACACAGACAGACAAACACGAAAACACACAAACACACAAACACACAAACACACAAACACACAAACACACAAACACACAAACACACAAACACACAAACGAACAAACACACAAACACAAAAACACACAAACACACAAACAAACAAACACACAAACACACAAACACACAAACACACAAACACATGAACACACAAATACACAAACACACAAAAACACAAACAAACAAACACACAAACACACAAACACGCATACACAAACACACAAACACACAAACACACATACACACAAACACACAAACACACAAACACACAAACACACAAACACACAAACACACAAAAACACAAAAACACAAACACACAAACACACAAACAGACAAACACACAAACACACAAACACACAAACACACAGACACACAAACACACAAACACCCAAACACACAAACACACGCACACCTGAACACACAAACACACAAACACACAATCACACAAACACACAAACACACGAATACACAAACACACAAACAGATAAACACAGAACGCACGAACACACAAACACACAAACACACAAACACACAAACACACAAACACATAAACACATAAACACACAAACACACAAACACACAAACACACAAACACACAAACACACAAACACACAAACACACAAACACACAAACACACAAACACACAAACACACAAACACACAAACACACAAACACACAAACACACAAACACACAAACACACAAACACACAAACACACAAACACACAAACACACAAACACACAAATACACAAACACACAAACACACAAACACACAAACACGAGAACACACTAACACGCATACACACAAACACACAATACACAAACACACAAACACACAAACACACAAACACACAAACACACAAAAACACAAACACACAAACACACAAACACGCAAACACACGAACACACAAACACTCAAACACACAAACACACGCACACCTCAACACACAAACACACAATTACACAAACACACAAACACACAATTACACAAACACACAAACACACAAACACACAAACACACAAACACACAAACACACAAACACACAAACACACAAACACAGAAACACACAAACACACAAACACACAATCACGCAAACACACAAACAAACAAACACACAAACACACAAACACACAAACACATAAACACGCAAACACACAAACACACAAACACACAAACACACAAACACACAAACACACAAACACACAAACACAAACACACAAACACACAAATACACAAACACACATAAACACAAACACAAAAACACACAAACAGACAAACACACAAACACACAAACACACAAACACACAAACGCACATACACACAAACACACAAACACACAAACACACGAACACACGAACACACAAACACACAAACACACAAACACACAAACACACAATCACACAAACACACAAACACACAAACACACAAACACAAAAACACACAAACACACAAACACACAAACACACAAACACACAAACACACAAACACACAAACACACAAACACACAAACACACAAAACCACAAACACACAACCACAAAAACATACAAACACACAAACACACATACACACAAACACACAAACACACAAACGCACAAACACACACACACACAAACACACAAACACACAAACACACAAACACACAAACACACAAACACACAAACAGACAAACACACAAACACACAAACACACGAACACACAAACACACAAACACACATACACACAAACACACAAACACACAAACACACAAACACACAAACACACAAACACACAAACACACAAACACACAAACACCCAAACACACAAACACACGCACACCTGAACACACAAACACACAAACACACAATCACACAAACACACAAACACACGAATACACAAACACACAAACAGATAAACACAGAAACACACGAACACACAAACACACAAACACACAAACACACAAACACACAAACACACAAACACATAAACACACGAACACATAAACACACAAACACACAAACACACAAACACACAAACACACAAACACACAAACACACAAACACACAAACACACAAACACACAAACACACAAACACACAAACACACAAACACACAAACACACAAACACACAAACACACAAACACACAAACACACAAACACACAAACACACAAACACACAAACACACAAACACACAAACACACAAATACACAAACACACAAACACACAAACACACAAACACGAGAACACACTAACACGCATACACACAAACACACAATACACAAACACACAAACACACAAACACACAAACACACAAACACACAAAAACACAAACACACAAACACACAAACACGCAAACACACGAACACACAAACACCCAAACACACAAACACACGCACACCTGAACACACAAACACACAAACACACAAACACAAACACACAAACACACAAACACACAAACACACAAACACACAAACACACAAACACACAAACACACAAACACACAAACACACAAACACAAAAACACACAAACACACAAACATAAAAAAACACACAAACACACAAACTCACAATCACACAAACACACAAACACACAAACACACAAACACACAAACACACAAACACACAAACACATATACACACAAACACACAAACAAACAAACACACAAACACACAAACACACAAACACACAAACACACAAACACACAAACACAAACACACAAACACACAAATACACAAACACACAAACACACAAACACACAAAACCACAAACACACAACCACGGAAACATACAAACACACAAACACACAAACACACAAACACACAAACACACAAACACACAAACACACAAACCCACAAACACACAAACGCACAAACACACACACACACAATCACACAATCACACAAACACACAAACACACAAACACACAAACAGACAAACACACAAACACACAAACACACGAACACACAAACACACAAACACACATACACACAGTCACACAAACCCACAAACACACAAACACACAAACACACAAACACACAAATGAACAAGCACACAAACACACAAACACACAAACGAACAAACACACAAATACACAAACATACAAACACACAAACACACAAACACACAAACACACAAACACACAAACACACAAACACACGAACACACAAACACACAAACAAACAAACACACAAACACACAAACACGCAAACACACAAACACACAAACACACAAACACACAAACACACAAACACACAAACACACAACAGACAAACACACGAATACACAAACACACAAACAGACAAACACAGGAACACACGAACACACAAACACACAAACACACAAGCACACAAACACACAAACACACAAACACACAAACACATAAACACACAAACACACAAACACACAAACACACAAACACACAAACACACAAACACACAAACACACAAACACACAAACACACAAACACACAAACACACGAACACACAAACACACAAACACTCAAACACACAAACACACAAACACACAAACACACAAACACACAAACACACAAACACACAAACACACAAACACACAAACACACAGACAGACAAACACGAAAACACACAAACACACAAACACACAAACACACAAACACACAAACACACAAACACACAAACGAACAAACACACAAACACAAAAACACACAAACACACAAACAAACAAACACACAAACACACAAACACACAAACACACAAACACATGAACACACAAATACACAAACACACAAAAACACAAACAAACAAACACACAAACACACAAACACGCATACACAAACACACAAACACACAAACACACATACACACAAACACACAAACACACAAACACACAAACACACAAACACACAAACACACAAACACACAAACACACAAACACACAAAAACACAAAAACACAAACACACAAACACACAAACAGACAAACACACAAACACACAAACACACAAACACACAAACACACAAACACACAAACACCCAAACACACAAACACACGCACACCTGAACACACAAACACACAAACACACAATCACACAAACACACAAACACACGAATACACAAACACACAAACAGATAAACACAGAAACACACGAACACACAAACACACAAACACACAAACACACAAACACACAAACACATAAACACACGAACACATAAACACACAAACACACAAACACACAAACACACAAACACACAAACACACAAACACACAAACACACAAACACACAAACACACAAACACACAAACACACAAACACACAAACACACAAACACACAAACACACAAACACACAAACACACAAACACACAAACACACAAACACACAAACACACAAATACACAAACACACAAACACACAAACACACAAACACGAGAACACACTAACACGCATACACACAAACACACAATACACAAACACACAAACACACAAACACACAAACACACAAACACACAAAAACACAAACACACAAACACACAAACACACAAACACGCAAACACACGAACACACAAACACCCAAACACACAAACACACGCACACCTGAACACACAAACACACAATTACACAAACACACAAACACACAATTACACAAACACACAAACACACAAACACACAAACACACAAACACACAAACACACAAACACACAAACACAGAAACACACAAACACACAAACACACAATCACGCAAACACACAAACAAACAAACACACAAACACACAAACACACAAACACATAAACACGCAAACACACAAACACACAAACACACAAACACACAAACACACAAACACACAAACACAAACACACAAACACACAAATACACAAACACACATAAACACAAACACAAAAACACACAAACAGACAAACACACAAACACACAAACACACAAACACACAAACACACATACACACAAACACACAAACACACAAACACACGAACACACGAACACACAAACACACAAACACACAAACACACAAACACACAAACACACAAACACACAAACACACAAACACACAAACACACAAACACAAAAACACACAAACACACAAACACACAAACACACAAACACACAAACACACAAACACACAAACACACAAACACACAAACACACAAACACACAAACACACAAAACCACAAACACACAACCACGAAAACATACAAACACACAAACACACATACACACAAACACACAAACACACAAACGCACAAACACACACACACACAAACACACAAACACACAAACACACAAACACACAAACACACAAACACACAAACAGACAAACACACAAACACACAAACACACGAACACACAAACACACAAACACACATACACACAAACACACAAACACACAAACACACAAACACACAAACACACAAACACACAAACACACAAACACACAAACACCCAAACACACAAACACACGCACACCTGAACACACAAACACACAAACACACAATCACACAAACACACAAACACACGAATACACAAACACACAAACAGATAAACACAGAAACACACGAACACACAAACACACAAACACACAAACACACAAACACACAAACACATAAACACACGAACACATAAACACACAAACACACAAACACACAAACACACAAACACACAAACACACAAACACACAAACACACAAACACACAAACACACAAACACACAAACACACAAACACACAAACACACAAACACACAAACACACAAACACACAAACACACAAACACACAAACACACAAACACACAAACACACAAACACACAAATACACAAACACACAAACACACAAACACACAAACACGAGAACACACTAACACGCATACACACAAACACACAATACACAAACACACAAACACACAAACACACAAACACACAAACACACAAAAACACAAACACACAAACACACAAACACGCAAACACACGAACACACAAACACCCAAACACACAAACACACGCACACCTGAACACACAAACACACAATTACACAAACACACAAACACACAATTACACAAACACACAAACACACAAACACACAAACACACAAACACACAAACACACAAACACACAAACACAGAAACACACAAACACACAAACACACAATCACGCAAACACACAAACAAACAAACACACAAACACACAAACACACAAACACACAAACACATAAACACGCAAACACACAAACACACAAACACACAAACACACAAACACACAAACACAAACACACAAACACACAAATACACAAACACACATAAACACAAACACAAAAACACACAAACAGACAAACACACAAACACACAAACACGAGAACACACTAACACGCATACACACAAACACACAATACACAAACACACAAACACACAAACACACAAACACACAAACACACAAAAACACAAACACACAAACACACAAACACGCAAACACACGAACACACAAACACCCAAACACACAAACACACGCACACCTGAACACACAAACACACAAACACACAAACACACAAACACACAAACACACAAACACACAAACACACAAACACACAAACACACAAACACACAAACACACAAACACACAAACACACAAACACAAAAACACACAAACACACAAACATAAAAAAACACACAAACACACAAACTCACAATCACACAAACACACAAACACACAAACACACAAACACACAAACACACAAACACACAAACACATATACACACAAACACACAAACAAACAAACACACAAACACACAAACACACAAACACACAAACACACAAACACACAAACACAAACACACAAACACACAAATACACAAACACACAAACACACAAACACACAAAACCACAAACACACAACCACGGAAACATACAAACACACAAACACACAAACACACAAACACACAAACACACAAACACACAAACACACAAACCCACAAACACACAAACGCACAAACACACACACACACAATCACACAATCACACAAACACACAAACACACAAACACACAAACAGACAAACACACAAACACACAAACACACGAACACACAAACACACAAACACACATACACACAGTCACACAAACCCACAAACACACAAACACACAAACACACAAACACACAAATGAACAAGCACACAAACACACAAACACACAAACGAACAAACACACAAATACACAAACATACAAACACACAAACACACAAACACACAAACACACAAACACACAAACACACAAACACACAAACACACGAACACACAAACACACAAACAAACAAACACACAAACACACAAACACGCAAACACACAAACACACAAACACACAAACACACAAACACACAAACACACAAACACACAACAGACAAACACACGAATACACAAACACACAAACAGACAAACACAGGAACACACGAACACACAAACACACAAACACACAAGCACACAAACACAAAAACACACAAACACACAAACACATAAACACACAAACACACAAACACACAAACACACAAACACACAAACACACAAACACACAAACACACAAACACACAAACACACAAACACACAAACACACGAACACACAAACACACAAACACTCAAACACACAAACACACAAACACACAAACACACAAACACACAAACACACAAACACACAAACACACAAACACACAAACACACAGACAGACAAACACGAAAACACACAAACACACAAACACACAAACACACAAACACACAAACACACAAACACACAAACGAACAAACACACAAACACAAAAACACACAAACACACAAACAAACAAACACACAAACACACAAACACACAAACACACAAACACATGAACACACAAATACACAAACACACAAAAACACAAACAAACAAACACACAAACACACAAACACGCATACACAAACACACAAACACACAAACACACATACACACAAACAAACAAACACACAAACACACAAACACACAAACACACAAACACACAAACACACAAACACACAAAAACACAAAAACACAAACACACAAACACACAAACAGACAAACACACAAACACACAAACACACAAACACACAAACACACAAACACACAAACACCCAAACACACAAACACACGCACACCTGAACACACAAACACACAAACACACAATCACACAAACACACAAACACACGAATACACAAACACACAAACAGATAAACACAGAAACACACGAACACACAAACACACAAACACACAAACACACAAACACACAAACACATAAACACACGAACACATAAACACACAAACACACAAACACACAAACACACAAACACACAAACACACAAACACACAAACACACAAACACACAAACACACAAACACACAAACACACAAACACACAAACACACAAACACACAAACACACAAACACACAAACACACAAACACACAAACACACAAACACACAAATACACAAACACACAAACACACAAACACACAAACACGAGAACACACTAACACGCATACACACAAACACACAATACACAAACACACAAACACACAAACACACAAACACACAAACACACAAAAACACAAACACACAAACACACAAACACACAAACACGCAAACACACGAACACACAAACACCCAAACACACAAACACACGCACACCTGAACACACAAACACACAATTACACAAACACACAAACACACAATTACACAAACACACAAACACACAAACACACAAACACACAAACACACAAACACACAAACACACAAACACAGAAACACACAAACACACAAACACACAATCACGCAAACACACAAACAAACAAACACACAAACACACAAACACACAAACACATAAACACGCAAACACACAAACACACAAACACACAAACACACAAACACACAAACACACAAACACAAACACACAAACACACAAATACACAAACACACATAAACACAAACACAAAAACACACAAACAGACAAACACACAAACACACAAACACACAGCACACAAACACACATACACACAAACACACAAACACACAAACACACGAACACACGAACACACAAACACACAAACACACAAACACACAAACACACAAACACACAAACACACAAACACACAAACACACAAACACAAAAACACACAAACACACAAACACACAAACACACAAACACACAAACACACAAACACACAAACACACAAACACACAAACACACAAACACACAAACACACAAAACCACAAACACACAACCACGAAAACATACAAACACACAAACACACATACACACAAACACACAAACACACAAACGCACAAACACACACACACACAAACACACAAACACACAAACACACAAACACACAAACACACAAACACACAAACAGACAAACACACAAACACACAAACACACGAACACACAAACACACAAACACACATACACACAAACACACAAACACACAAACACACAAACACACAAACACACAAACACACAAACACACAAACACACAAACACCCAAACACACAAACACACGCACACCTGAACACACAAACACACAAACACACAATCACACAAACACACGAATACACAAACACACAAACAGATAAACACAGAAACACACGAACACACAAACACACAAACACACAAACACACAAACACACAAACACATAAACACACGAACACATAAACACACAAACACACAAACACACAAACACACAAACACACAAACACACAAACACACAAACACACAAACACACAAACACACAAACACACAAACACACAAACACACAAACACACAAACACACAAACACACAAACACACAAACACACAAACACACAAACACACAAACACACAAACACACAAATACACAAACACACAAACACACAAACACACAAACACGAGAACACACTAACACGCATACACACAAACACACAATACACAAACACACAAACACACAAACACACAAACACACAAACACACAAAAACACAAACACACAAACACACAAACACACAAACACGCAAACACACGAACACACAAACACCCAAACACACAAACACACGCACACCTGAACACACAAACACACAATTACACAAACACACAAACACACAATTACACAAACACACAAACACACAAACACACAAACACACAAACACACAAACACACAAACACACAAACACAGAAACACACAAACACACAAACACACAATCACGCAAACACACAAACAAACAAACACACAAACACACAAACACACAAACACACAAACACACAAACACATAAACACGCAAACACACAAACACACAAACACACAAACACACAAACACACAAACACAAACACACAAACACACAAATACACAAACACACATAAACACAAACACAAAAACACACAAACAGACAAACACACAAACACACAAACACACAAACACACAAACACACATACACACAAACACACAAACACACAAACACACGAACACACGAACACACAAACACACAAACACACAAACACACAAACACACAAACACACAAACACACGAACACACAAACACACAAACACACAAACACACAAACACACAAACGAACAAACACACAAACACAAAAACACACAAACACACAAACAAACAAACACACAAACACACGAACACACAAACACACAAACACATGAACACACAAATACACAAACACACAAAAACACAAACAAACAAACACACAAACACACAAACACGCATACACAAACACACAAACACACAAACACACATACACACAAACACACAAACACACAAACACACAAACACACAAACACACAAACACACAAAAACACAAAAACACAAACACACAAACACACAAACAGACAAACACACAAACACACAAACACACAAACACACAGACACACAAACACACAAACACCCAAACACACAAACACACGCACACCTGAACACACAAACACACAAACACACAATCACACAAACACACAAACACACGAATACACAAACACACAAACAGATAAACACAGAACGCACGAACACACAAACACACAAACACACAAACACACAAACACACAAACACATAAACACATAAACACACAAACACACAAACACACAAACACACAAACACACAAACACACAAACACACAAACACACAAACACACAAACACACAAACACACAAACACACAAACACACAAACACACAAACACACAAACACACAAACACACAAACACACAAACACACAAACACACAAACACACAAATACACAAACACACAAACACACAAACACACAAACACGAGAACACACTAACACGCATACACACAAACACACAATACACAAACACACAAACACACAAACACACAAACACACAAACACACAAAAACACAAACACACAAACACACAAACACGCAAACACACGAACACACAAACACTCAAACACACAAACACACGCACACCTGAACACACAAACACACAATTACACAAACACACAAACACACAATTACACAAACACACAAACACACAAACACACAAACACACAAACACACAAACACACAAACACACAAACACACAAACACACAAACACACAAACACAGAAACACACAAACACACAAACACACAATCACGCAAACACACAAACAAACAAACACACAAACACACAAACACACAAACACATAAACACGCAAACACACAAACACACAAACACACAAACACACAAACACACAAACACACAAACACAAACACACAAACACACAAATACACAAACACACATAAACACAAACACAAAAACACACAAACAGACAAACACACAAACACACAAACACACAAACACACAAACACACATACACACAAGCACACAAACACACAAACACACAAACACACGAACACACGAACACACAAACACACAAACACACAAACACACAAACACACAATCACACAAACACACAAACACACAAACACACAAACACAAAAACACACAAACACACAAACACACAAACACACAAACACACAAACACACAAACACACAAACACACAAACACACAAACACACAAACACACAAACACACAAACACACAAAACCACAAACACACAACCACGAAAACATACAAACACACAAACACACATACACACAAACACACAAACACACAAACGCACAAACACACACACACACAAACACACAAACACACAAACACACAAACACACAAACACACAAACACACAAACAGACAAACACACAAACACACAAACACACAAACACACGAACACACAAACACACAAACACACATACACACAAACACACAAACACACAAACACACAAACACACAAACACACAAACACACAAACACACAAACACACAAACACACAAACACACAAACACACAAACACCCAAACACACAAACACACGCACACCTGAACACACAAACACACAAACACACAATCACACAAACACACAAACACACGAATACACAAACACACAAACAGATAAACACAGAAACACACGAACACACAAACACACAAACACACAAACACACAAACACACAAACACATAAACACACGAACACATAAACACACAAACACACAAACACACAAACACACAAACACACAAACACACAAACACACAAAAACACAAACACACAAACACACAAACACACAAACACGCAAACACACGAACACACAAACACCCAAACACACAAACACACGCACACCTGAACACACAAACACACAATTACACAAACACACAAACACACAATTACACAAACACACAAACACACAAACACACAAACACACAAACACACAAACACACAAACACACAAACACAGAAACACACAAACACACAAACACACAATCACGCAAACACACAAACAAACAAACACACAAACACACAAACACACAAACACACAAACACACAAACACATAAACACGCAAACACACAAACACACAAACACACAAACACACAAACACACAAACACAAACACACAAACACACAAATACACAAACACACATAAACACAAACACAAAAACACACAAACAGACAAACACACAAACACACAAACACACAAACACACAAACACACATACACACAAACACACAAACACACAAACACACGAACACACGAACACACAAACACACAAACACACAAACACACAAACACACAAACACACAAACACACGAACACACAAACACACAAACACACAAACACACAAACACACAAACACAAAAACACACAAACACACAAACAAACAAACACACAAACACACGAACACACAAACACACAAACACATGAACACACAAATACACAAACACACAAAAACACAAACAAACAAACACACAAACACACAAACACGCATACACAAACACACAAACACACAAACACACATACACACAAACACACAAACACACAAACACACAAACACACAAACACACAAACACACAAACACACAAACACACAAAAACACAAAAACACAAACACACAAACACACAAACAGACAAACACACAAACACACAAACACACAAACACACAGACACACAAACACACAAACACCCAAACACACAAACACACGCACACCTGAACACACAAACACACAAACACACAATCACACAAACACACAAACACATGAATACACAAACACACAAACAGATAAACACAGAACGCACGAACACACAAACACACAAACACACAAACACACAAACACACAAACACATAAACACATAAACACACAAACACACAAACACACAAACACACAAACACACAAACACACAAACACACAAACACACAAACACACAAACACACAAACACACAAACACACAAACACACAAACACACAAACACACAAACACACAAACACACAAACACACAAACACACAAACACACAAACACACAAATACACAAACACACAAACACACAAACACACAAACACGAGAACACACTAACACGCATACACACAAACACACAATACACAAACACACAAACACACAAACACACAAACACACAAACACACAAAAACACAAACACACAAACACACAAACACGCAAACACACGAACACACAAACACTCAAACACACAAACACACGCACACCTGAACACACAAACACACAATTACACAAACACACAAACACACAATTACACAAACACACAAACACACAAACACACAAACACACAAACACACAAACACACAAACACACAAACACACAAACACACAAACACACAAACACACAAACACAGAAACACACAAACACACAAACACACAATCACGCAAACACACAAACAAACAAACACACAAACACACAAACACACAAACACATAAACACGCAAACACACAAACACACAAACACACAAACACACAAACACACAAACACAAACACACAAACACACAAATACACAAACACACATAAACACAAACACAAAAACACACAAACAGACAAACACACAAACACACAAACACACAAACACACAAACACACATACACACAAGCACACAAACACACAAACACACAAACACACGAACACACGAACACACAAACACACAAACACACAAACACACAAACACACAATCACACAAACACACAAACACACAAACACACAAACACAAAAACACACAAACACACAAACACACAAACACACAAACACACAAACACACAAACACACAAACACACAAACACACAAACACACAAACACACAAACACACAAACACACAAAACCACAAACACACAACCACGAAAACATACAAACACACAAACACACATACACACAAACACACAAACACACAAACGCACAAACACACACACACACAAACACACAAACACACAAACACACAAACACACAAACACACAAACACACAAACACACAAACAGACAAACACACAAACACACAAACACACGAACACACAAACACACAAACACACATACACACAAACACACAAACACACAAACACACAAACACACAAACACACAAACACACAAACACACAAACACACAAACACACAAACACCCAAACACACAAACACACGCACACCTGAACACACAAACACACAAACACACAATCACACAAACACACAAACACACGAATACACAAACACACAAACAGATAAACACAGAAACACACGAACACACAAACACACAAACACACAAACACACAAACACACAAACACATAAACACACGAACACATAAACACACAAACACACAAACACACAAACACACAAACACACAAACACACAAACACACAAACACACAAACACACAAACACACAAACACACAAACACACAAACACACAAACACACAAACACACAAACACACAAACACACAAACACACAAACACACAAACACACAAACACACAAACACACAAACACACAAACACACAAATACACAAACACACAAACACACAAACACACAAACACGAGAACACACTAACACGCATACACACAAACACACAATACACAAACACACAAACACACAAACACACAAACACACAAACACACAAACACACAAAAACACAAACACACAAACACACAAACACGCAAACACACGAACACACAAACACCCAAACACACAAACACACGCACACCTGAACACACAAACACACAAACACACAAACACACAAACACACAAACACACAAACACACAAACACACAAACACACAAACACACAAACACACAAACACACAAACACACAAACACAAAAACACACAAACACACAAACATAAAAAAACACACAAACACACAAACTCACAATCACACAAACACACAAACACACAAACACACAAACACACAAACACACAAACACATATACACACAAACACACAAACAAACAAACACACAAACACACAAACACACAAACACACAAACACACAAACACACAAACACAAACACACAAACACACAAATACACAAACACACAAACACACAAACACACAAAACCACAAACACACAACCACGGAAACATACAAACACACAAACACACAAACACACAAACACACAAACACACAAACACACAAACACACAAACACACAAACCCACAAACACACAAACGCACAAACACACACACACACAATCACACAATCACACAAACACACAAACACACAAACACACAAACAGACAAACACACAAACACACAAACACACGAACACACAAACACACAAACACACATACACACAGTCACACAAACCCACAAACACACAAACACACAAACACACAAACACACAAATGAACAAGCACACAAACACACAAACACACAAACGAACAAACACACAAATACACAAACATACAAACACACAAACACACAAACACACAAACACACAAACACACAAACACACAAACACACGAACACACAAACACACAAACAAACAAACACACAAACACACAAACACGCAAACACACAAACACACAAACACACAAACACACAAACACACAAACACACAAACACACAACAGACAAACACACGAATACACAAACACACAAACAGACAAACACAGGAACACACGAACACACAAACACACAAACACACAAGCACACAAACACACAAACACACAAACACACAAACACATAAACACACAAACACACAAACACACAAACACACAAACACACAAACACACAAACACACAAACACACAAACACACAAACACACAAACACACAAACACACAAACACACGAACACACAAACACACAAACACTCAAACACACAAACACACAAACACACAAACACACAAACACACAAACACACAAACACACAAACACACAAACACACAGACAGACAAACACGAAAACACACAAACACACAAACACACAAACACACAAACACACAAACACACAAACACACAAACGAACAAACACACAAACACAAAAACACACAAACACACAAACAAACAAACACACAAACACACAAACACACAAACACATGAACACACAAATACACAAACACACAAAAACACAAACAAACAAACACACAAACACACAAACACGCATACACAAACACACAAACACACAAACACACATACACACAAACACACAAACACACAAACACACAAACACACAAACACACAAACACACAAACACACAAACACACAAAAACACAAACACACAAACACACAAACAGACAAACACACAAACACACAAACACACAAACACACAAACACACAAACACACAAACACACAAACACCCAAACACACAAACACACGCACACCTGAACACACAAACACACAAACACACAATCACACAAACACACAAACACACGAATACACAAACACACAAACAGATAAACACAGAAACACACGAACACACAAACACACAAACACACAAACACACAAACACACAAACACATAAACACACGAACACATAAACACACAAACACACAAACACACAAACACACAAACACACAAACACACAAACACACAAACACACAAACACACAAACACACAAACACACAAACACACAAACACACAAACACACAAACACACAAACACACAAACACACAAACACACAAACACACAAACACACAAACACACAAATACACAAACACACAAACACACAAACACACAAACACGAGAACACACTAACACGCATACACACAAACACACAATACACAAACACACAAACACACAAACACACAAACACACAAACACACAAAAACACAAACACACAAACACACAAACACGCAAACACACGAACACACAAACACCCAAACACACAAACACACGCACACCTGAACACACAAACACACAATTACACAAACACACAAACACACAATTACACAAACACACAAACACACAAACACACAAACACACAAACACACAAACACACAAACACACAAACACACAAACACACAAACACAGAAACACACAAACACACAAACACACAATCACGCAAACACACAAACAAACAAACACACAAACACACAAACACACAAACACATAAACACGCAAACACACAAACACACAAACACACAAACACACAAACACACAAACACACAAACACACAAACACAAACACACAAATACACAAACACACATAAACACAAACACAAAAACACACAAACAGACAAACACACAAACACACAAACACACAAACACACAAACACACATACACACAAACACACAAACACACAAACACACGAACACACGAACACACAAACACACAAACACACAAACACACAAACACACAAACACACAAACACACAAACACACAAACACACAAACACAAAAACACACAAACACACAAACACACAAACACACAAACACACAAACACACAAACACACAAACACACAAACACACAAACACACAAACACACAAACACACAAACACACAAAACCACAAACACACAACCACGAAAACATACAAACACACAAACACACATACACACAAACACACAAACACACAAACGCACAAACACACACACACACAAACACACAAACACACAAACACACAAACACACAAACACACAAACACACAAACAGACAAACACACAAACACACAAACACACGAACACACAAACACACAAACACACATACACACAAACACACAAACACACAAACACACAAACACACAAACACACAAACACACAAACACACAAACACACAAACACCCAAACACACAAACACACGCACACCTGAACACACAAACACACAAACACACAATCACACAAACACACAAACACACGAATACACAAACACACAAACAGATAAACACAGAAACACACGAACACACAAACACACAAACACACAAACACACAAACACACAAACACATAAACACACGAACACATAAACACACAAACACACAAACACACAAACACACAAACACACAAACACACAAACACACAAACACACAAACACACAATCACACAAACACACAAACACACAAACACACAAACACACAAACACACAAACACACAAACACACAAACACACAAACACACAAACACACAAACACACAAACACACAAACACACAAACACACAAACACACAAACACACAAATACACAAACACACAAACACACAAACACACAAACACGAGAACACACTAACACGCATACACACAAACACACAATACACAAACACACAAACACACAAACACACAAACACACAAACACACAAACACACAAAAACACAAACACACAAACACACAAACACGCAAACACGGGAACACACAAACACCCAAACACACAAACACACGCACACCTGAACACACAAACACACAATTACACAAACACACAAACACACAATTACACAAACACACAAACACACAAACACACAAACACACAAACACACAAACACACAAACACACAAACACAGAAACACACAAACACACAAACACACAATCACGCAAACACACAAACAAACAAACACACAAACACACAAACACACAAACACACAAACACATAAACACGCAAACACACGAACACACAAACACACAAACACACAAACACACAAACACACAAACACACAAACACAAACACACAAACACACAAATACACAAACACACATAAACACAAACACAAAAACACACAAACAGACAAACACACAAACACACAAACACACAAACACACAAACACACATACACACAAACACACAAACACACAAACACACAAACACACGAACACACAAACACACAAACACACAAACACACAAACACACAAACACACAAACACACAAACACACAAACACACAAACACAAAAACACACAAACACACAAACACACAAACACACAAACACA
>CAXAQZ010001229.1:287500-300000 GCA_963971145.1 Sussaba pulchella | reverse complement strand
CACACAAACACACAAACACACAAACACACAAACACACAAACACACAAACACACAAACACATAAACACACAAACACACAAACACACAAACACACTAACACACAAACAAACAAAGACACAAACACACAAACACACAAACACACAAACACACAAACACACAAACACACAAACACACAAACACACAAACGCACAAACACACAAACGCACAAACGTACAAACACACAAACACACAAACACACAAACACACAAACACACAAACACACAAACACACAAACACACAAACACACAAACACACAAACACACAAACACACAAACACACAAACACATAAACACACAAACACACAAACACACAAACACACAAACACACTAACACACAAACACACAAACAAACACGCAACACGCAAACACACAAACACACAAACACACAAACAGACAAACACAAACACACATACACACAAACACACAAACACACAAACGCACAAACACACACACACACAAACACACAAACACACAAACACACAAACACACAAACACACAAACACACGAACACACAAACACACAAACACACATACACACAAACACACAAACACACAAACACACAAACACACAAACACACAATTACACGAACACACAAACACACAAACACACAAACACACAAACACACCAACACACAAACACACAAACACACAAATGAACAAGCACACAAGCACACAAACACACAAACGAACAAACAAACAAATACACAAACATACAAACACACAAACACGAAAACACACAAACACACAAACACACGAACACACAAACACACTGTGGTGCCCCGCACTTTTATTGAATTTTATTAAAACAATTATATGCAAGATATAATTGTTCCGAATCGAATAAAAATCGCTTACGCTAAGTAACGGAAATACGGCATTTTCGTTACTAAAATATGCAGTCTGTTCGCAAATACGGAGTCGCTCACCGAAGCAGCTCCAAGGTTAAATAAAGGACAATGCTGACAAAAACCGTCAGCATTAAAATAAACTCTCGGACGGGAGTCGTAATGGGCGACATAGCGACCATCCGAGAGTCAGTCTTGAGTTATGATCAGAAGGGTAAACTGCCTTCCGCAAGACCCCTAACCGCGGAATTACGTTCTAGTTCGAACGTCTAGGGTTAGCCAATTCTGCGCGGTCCGGTCAGAATTACAGTGAGTCTGTAGTAGAATTTCGAAGGAGTGAAACAGTCTAAAACAGACCCCGAACCGCGGAATCACGTCGAAGCGCGAACGTCTAGGGTTTTCCGGTTCAAACGCGGTCCGGTCAAAATTAAATCCGAAGTAAAGTTAACATTAAGTTTAAAGCTTTGTAACAAATATTGTATGGCACCTGTTTTTAACACATTGAATAAATTAATCATAGACTGATTTGCTTGAATACCAATTCTTCGTGGCGGGAACTCACGAACAAATAATTAAATAATTGTTTCGGCCGTTACACACCCGCTCCTTATCGGTCACTCGGTGCTCCGGCACAACAATTTGGTGGCAGCGGTGGGATCCTGCCAAGTAAACTCAGTTTCAACCGATTAAAATCAGTGCTGTGGAAAAACTGTGCTTCAAAACGGAACACACTGTGCCACGTCACAAATAGTGACAGTGATAGTTCGATTCCGAATTGGATTACTACGGGACCTCAACGGAGTAAAGCGAGCACAGAACTTCACGTCGCAGAAGCCCGGAATTCGCCGACTCAGCACCGGCCGAGGACGAATCCGACACCACACGACGAGGAAGAGCTGCTCCACGGACGACCAGGACCGAAGAATGGCATCAGAGATCTACTTCCTGTAAGTGGCGGTTTAATTCATTACAATTACATAAACAGTCAAAGCCTAGTCCCGCGTCAGTCCGAACGAAATCAATACCGGTCCGTAAAAGCAATTTAGAAAGAAAGGGGTAGAGTCAAACGAATAGGAAAAATGGCAGACAACGATTCGCAAATTTCTGACCCCGAGCAACAAAGGGAGGGGCTTCAAGACCCTCCAGAGGGAGGGGAAACGGTCGCCGAACTAGCGGCGGCGCTAGCCGCGATAACCGCAAGGATTAACCGGGCGTTGGGTAACTTACCACCCTCCGGGACACCGCCACCTGCGGACGGGACTCGTACACCCCCAAGAAACCCCGACGATCGTCACGGAGTAAACAGACGACGGGGTACCTCGTTTGCCGAGTACACAAATAACGGTTCGGAACACGAGTTCGAGAACCCCAGAGATATTTTCTCGCGACCTGTCTCGGGACAGATGATAGAGGATGACATAGCAGCCATGGCTCGAAATGCAGGCCTTCCCCTGCCAAGGTCGCTAACCACCCCCGTGCTCCCTTCCGGAGAAACGCAAAACGGGCTTCCCCCTCCTCCGCGTCGGCATACCCAGATCCCGACGCCGCCGGACGATTGCCGTCTGGACGAGCGCGATGCTGTTGCGGCTCTGCAACGCGAGGTCGACCGCCGCCGCGCCAGATTGACGCAGGTCGGGCCATCGTATCGGGGAAGTACCGCGGCTACCCTTCGCGAAGTCAACGGTACCTCCGAAGAATTAATTAGGGCGTTACAGGAACAGCTGAGGGAACAGGGAGAGACGATACAGCGGCTCCAAGCTGGGACAAATCCCCAACGGGGCCCGGGAAACTCCGCGGAACGACGACCGGGGATGATGCCCCTGTGGCACGCTCTAAAATATATAGATGCGTTTCACGGGGGTAGCGCAGACGAACTGCAATACTTCCTCCGGTCGTGCGAGACCGCGTGCCGACGGGTGGATTACGAGGAGCACAGTGGACTGCTCGAGATGGTCCTCGGAAATCGGATCAAGGGAAGAGCGGCAATGGACTTGATGCACAAAAATATATTTACCTTCGCGGAACTCCGTACCGAATTAGAGGGCTTGTATGGACAGCGAAAGTCACTGTCAGCCCTGCAATTGGAGTTAAACACAGCGCGTCAAGGACAAGGAGAAAGCGTCGCTGCATACGCGACGCGAGTAGAGACGATCACGTCTCAAATGGTCAATAGGCTGACCGAAAACGAGTCCCAGAGAGACGCGCAAGCAATCGAGGGATCGACGCGGAAATGCGCACAAGCTACGTTCGAAAATGGTCTCACGGGGCAGGTACAAGTGCTCGTGAGGGCGCGAAACTGCGCAACCCTCCACGAGTCCGTAGTAGCAGCAGTAGAAATAGCCGAGGCTATCAACCCGATGGGGTCCGGGGCGTCGAAGGGCGAATCTCAACGGAAATCGGCATCGACGCAGCCCAAAGCCGACGAGGAAAAAATCTGCTACACCTGCGGCGAGCCGGGGCATCTGAGTCGAGACTGCCCGCAGAAACCAAAGCGTACAATTCTACCACAGGCAGTCAAAGCCGTGAACCAGATTGAGCTCTTCTGCAGGTATTGCAAGAGGAAGGGACATACGTACCAAGACTGCAGAAAGCGCCGACGAAACGAGCGCAAAACCAGCGGCAGTGAAGATGAGAAGTCGCAATCCGACGAAGGAACGTCCGACGACGGGCAAAGGGGCGGACGCAAGCGCCCATCGAACACGGATACGGGGGTAGACGAGAGGCAAACGATAGGGACCCTGAGCCTTCATACGTTGACAGTCAGGTCCGAGTCAACTCCGTTGCAAACGTTTCCGGTCACCCTCCCCGCGAGCAGTGCGGCAAACGATTTCGTCATCGAGTCACCGGGCGCCGCAGACGGTGTGTTGACACTGAAGGCTGACACCGGAGCGCAATGCTGCGTTATACGCGAGAGCTGCCTGCTGCCGGGTACTGTAGTCGACGAATGCAACGTCGAACTCGAGGGAATATCGGGTCAAAAATTCAGGCCCAAGGGCGTAACACTACTGGCTCTAGGGGTGCCAGCCGTCATAATAAAGCACCCATTTTACGTAGTGACAAAAACGGTGTCGCTACCCGTCCAGGGTATCCTCGGGATGGACTTTATACGAAAACATAAAGTCGACATTTTCGGAGGAGACGCAATAAAAATTTATGGACACGTAATGCCCCTGTTGAACGGTGCATCCGGAGTATTACAAGAAGCGCGCAGTGAGACGATAGTGCGCACTAAAACGGCAAGCCAATTCATAAGCCTTGTCAAAAAAACGCACGATAAGTCTAGATTCAGTGATGGAGTCGTGCATTACGCCCCCGGCGGATAAAACAAGCCTGATAAGCCTCGCAAACGCGAGCAAAGACGTTCGCGCGGTGCGACAACCCCACGTGCAACCAGAGCCGGCGAACGATAACATGGCCAAAGCGCCAGGAGGACGCTCAGTGTACTCGAACACAGAGACAGGAAAACAAAACGCAGAAGCCGACGCTTCAAGCCGCATCCACGCAGCAATAGGAGCTCAGGCACAAAAAAGAGCGAGAAGCGCTCCACGGAAGAGGGACAACGCTAATCAGCAGGATACAGTTCCTCTCGTCACTGACCCACCACACCCCGTCCAAGAAGACAACGGGAAGCGTGGGGCCAGTACGAACGACCGCGTAGAGAGACGCGACAAGAAGGACAGCGCGAGGCCCACGAAGTGCGACGGAGCAACAGTCAGGGCAGCTAGCGCATCGCCCACCAAGAGAGGGGAGCGACAAGGAAAACGACAACGACACGTCGCGCAAAGGCGACGGAGACGGCGAGACGCCGACGCCGCGCAAGAGCGACAAGGAGGACGACATCTTTACGCTACTCAAGAAGAACGAGGGGGGTTACACCCACATCTTGTACAAGAGCAAAAGAGCTAGCAAGGTCCATACGTTGCATGCGAGCGACGGGGACATCGGCAAGGGAACCATGAAGGATTCGGGCAGCAACAATGCCCACCCTCTCCCCGACGGTAGAATCGCGCAGGGGCCTCTCGACCCCGCTCACGGTCCGACAAGGGTTAAAGAGACACCGTGGGGAGGGGGAAGTTCACCCCGATACGCGCGGAACGTCTGAGGGGGCAAAAATAAAAAATAAAAAATAAAAATAATATTCCTTATGGACCCATCTTAGCCGTCAAGTGAAGGAAAAACAGTAAAAATCGTAACGGTCAATCGACGATACATGAAAGATTAATTAGGGACAGGTATATTGGCTTTGACTGGTAATTGCATTGTAACCGCCCGAGGTTTCAGCGTTCGGACGGGAAGGAAGGTCACCCAGATGGTCTCCGACGACTATCTTCCCCCCGGAAACCTCACCCTCTCCGACATCGGGAAGTCATCGATCAACGCGGACCCAGTGCCCCCTGTGCCCCTAAAAAATTTAGAGACAATTTAAGAGAAAAGAAAAAAAAATTGAAAATTACTATGCCCTTCGCTCTCGATACGGGAACAATTGTCGTGATAAAATTAGCCTGCGCCGTAGCCTGCTTACTATGTTACAGACGTCAGCAGAATTCCTCGACGTCCCGAGCTACTACCGTATCAGTGAGTCTCGGGGTCACCGGACTACAACAGAAGCAGACGGCAACAAGAGAAACACGGGAAGAGTGACCTCTCGTCAGACAGCTGGCTCGATGTTAACCCCGTCACCCGACAATATTATTGCGCACCAATAACCGTTGCGAGGACATAGAATTAGATTAGACCCGTAAAAGTAAAGTAAAGTGGAGTAAAAATTAATTTCCGCTAAAAATAAATTTTCACTTTTCAGGGGGGAGGGGTGTGGTGCCCCGCACTTTTATTGAATTTTATTAAAACAATTATATGCAAGATATAATTGTTCCGAATCGAATAAAAATCGCTTACGCTAAGTAACGGAAATACGGCATTTCCGTTACTAAAATATGCAGTCTGTTCGCAAATACGGAGTCGCTCACCGAAGCAGCTCCAAGGTTAAATAAAGGACAATGCTGACAAAAACCGTCAGCATTAAAATAAACTCTCGGACGGGAGTCGTAATGGGCGACATAGCGACCATCCGAGAGTCAGTCTTGAGTTATGATCAGAAGGGTAAACTGCCTTCCGCAAGACCCCGAACCGCGGAATTACGTTCTAGTTCGAACGTCTAGGGTTAGCCAATTCTGCGCGGTCCGGTCAGAATTACAGTGAGTCTGTAGTAGAATTTCGAAGGAGTGAAACAGTCTAAAACAGACCCCGAATTGCGGAATCACGTCGAAGCGCGAACGTCTAGGGTTTTCCGGTTCAAACGCGGTCCGGTCAAAATTAAATCCGAAGTAAAGTTAACATTAAGTTTAAAGCTTTGTAACAAATATTGTATCGCACCTGTTTTTAACACATTGAATAAATTAATCATAGACTGATTTGCTTGAATACCAATTCTTCGTGGCGGGAACTCACGAACAAATAATTAAATAATTGTTTCGGCCGTTACACACCCGCTCCTTATCGGTCACTCGGTGCTCCGGCACAACAACACAAACACACAAACACACAAACAAACAAACACACAAACACACAAACACGCAAACACACGAACACACAAACAAACAAACACACAAACACACACACACACAAAAACACAAAAACACAAACACCCAAACACACTAACACACAAACACCTAAACACACAAACACCCAAGCACACAAACACACAAGCACACAAACACACAAACACACGAACACACGAACACACAAACACACGAACACACAAACACACAAACACACAAACACACAAACACACAAACACACAAACACACAAACACACAAACACACAAACACACAAACACACAAACACACAAACACACAAACACACAAACACACAAACACACAAACACACAAACACACAAACACACAAACACACAAACACACAAACACACAAACACACAAACACACAAACACACAAACACACAAACACACAAACACACAAACACACAAACACACGAACACACGAACACACGAACACACAAACCCACAAACACACAAACACGCAAACACACAAACACACAAACACACAAACACACAAACACACAAACACACAAACACACAAACACACAAACACACAAACACACAAACACACAAACACACAAACACACAAACACACAAACACACAAACACACAAACACACAAACACACAAACACACAAACACACAAACACACAAACACACAAACACACAAACACACAAACACACAAACACACAAACACACAAACACACAAACACACAAACACACAAACACACAAACACACAAACTCACAAACACACAAACATACGAACACACAAACACACAAACGCACAAACACACAAACACACAAACACATAAACACACAAACACACAAACACACAAACACACAAACACACAAACACACAAACACACAAACACACAAACACACAAACACACAAACACACAAACACACAAACACACAAACACACAAACACACAAACACACAAACACACAAACACACAAACACACAAACACACAAACACACAAACACACAAACACACAAACACACAAACCCACAAACACACAAACACACAAACACACAAACACACAAACACCCAAACACACAAACACACAAACACCCAAACACACAAACACACGCACACCTGAACACACAAACACCCAATTACACAAACACACAAACACACAAACACACAAACACACAAACACACAAACACACAAACACACAAACCCACAAACACACAAACGCACAAACACACACACACACAATCACACAAACACACAAACACACAAACACACAAACACACAAACACACAAACAGACAAACACACAAACACACAAACACACGAACACGCAAACACACAAACACACATACACACAGACACAGAAACACACAAACACACAAACACACAAACACACAAACACACAAACACACAAACACACAAACACACAAACACACAAACACACAAACACACAAATGAACAAGCACACAAACACACAAACACACAAACGAACAAACACACAAATACACAAACATACAAACACACAAACACACAAACACACAAACACACAAACACACAAACACACAAACACACAAACACACAAACACACAAACACACAAACACACAAACACACAAACACACAAACACACAAACACACAAACACACAAACACACAAACACACAAACAGACAAATACACAAACACACAAACACGAAAACACACAAACACACAAACACACAAACACGAAATCACACAAACACACAAACACACAAACACACAAACGAACAAACATACAAACACACAAACACACAAACACACAAACGAACAAACACACAAACACACAAACACACAAACACACAAACACACAAACACGCAAACACATAAACACACAAATACACAAACACACAAACACACAAACACACAAACACACAAACACACAAACACACAAACACACAAACACACAAACACACAAACACATAAACACACAAATACACAAACACACAAAAACACAAACAAACAAACACACAAACACACAAACACGCATACACAAATACACAAACACACAAACACACATACACACAAACACACAAACACACAAGCACACAAACACACAAAAACACAAAAACACAAACACACAAACACACAAACACACAAACACACAAACACACAAACACACAAACACACAAACACACAAACACACAAACACACAAACACACAAACACACAAACACACAAACACACAAACACCTAAACACACAAACACACAGACACCCAAACACACAAACACACGCACACCTGAACACACAAACACACAAACACACAAACACACAATCACACAAACACACAAACACACGAATACACAAACACACAAACAGACAAACACAGAAACACACGAACACACAAACACACAAACACACAAACACACAAACACACAAACACACAAACACACAAACACACAAACACACAAACACATACACACACAAACACATAAACACACAAACACACAAACACACAAACACACAAACACACAAACACACAAACACACAAACACACAAACACACAAACACACAAACACACAAACACACAAACACACAGACACACAAACACACAAACACACAAACACACAAACACACAAATACACAAACACACAAACACACAAACACGGAAACACACAAACACACAAAGACACAAACACACAATACACAAACACACAAACACACAAACACACAAACAAACAAACACACAAACACACGAACACACAAACACACAAACACACAAACACACAAACACACAAACACACAAACACACAAACACGAAAACACACAAACACACAAACACACAAACACACAAACACACAAACACACAAACACCAAAACACACAAACACACAAACACCCAAACACACAAACACACGCACACCTGAACACACAAACACACAATTACACAAACACACAAACACACAAACACACAAACACACAAACACACAAACACACAAACACACAAACACACAAACACACAAACACACAAACACACAAACACACAAACACACAAACACACAAACACACAAACACACAAACACACAAACACACAAACACACAAACACACAAACACACAAACACACAAACACACAAACACACAAACACACAAACACACAAACACACAAACACACAAACACACAAACACACAAACACACAAACACACAAACACACAAACACACAAACACACCGACACTCAATCACACAAACACACAAACAAACAAGCACACAAACACACAAACACACAAACACACAAACACATGAACACGCAAACACACAAACACACAAACACACAAACACAAACACACAAACACACAAATACACAAACACAGATAAACACAAACAGACAAACACACAAACACACAAACACACAAACACACAAACACACAAACACACAAACACACAAACACACAAACACACAAACACACAAACACACAAACACACAAACACACAAACACACAAACACACAAACACACAAACACACAAACACACAAACACACGAACACACAAACACACAAAAACACGAACACACAAACACACAAACACACAAACACACAAACACACAAACACACAAACACACAAACACACAAACACACAAACACACAAACACACAAAACCACAAACACACAACCACGAGAACATACAAACAAACAAACACACAAACACACAAACACACAAACGTACAAACCCACAAACACACAAACACACAAACGCACAAACACACACACACATAAACACACAAACACACAAACACACAAACACACGAACACACAAACAGGCAAACACACAAACACACAAACACACAAACACACAAACACACAAACACACGAACACACAAACACACAAACACACAAACACACAAACACACAAACACACAAACACACTAACACACAAACACACAAACACACAAACACACAATCACACAAACACACAAACACACGAACACACAAACACACAAACAGACAAACACAGAAACACACGAACACACAAACACACAAACACACAAACACACAAGCACACAAACACACAAACACACAAACACATAAACACACAAACACACAAACACACAAACACACAAACACACAAACACACAAACACACAAACACACAAACACACAAACACACAAACACACAAACACACAAACACACAAACACACAAACACACAAACACACAAACACACAAACACACAAACACACAAACACACAAATACACAAACACACAAACACACAAACACGAAAACACACAAACACACAAACACACAAACACACAAACACACAATACACAAACTCACAAACACACAAACACACAAACACACAAACACACAAACACACAAACACACAAAAACACAAAAACACAAATACACAAACACACAAACACACAAACACACAAACACACAAACGGCCAAACACACAAACACACAAACACCCAAACACACAAACACACGCACACCTGAACACACAAACACACAAACACACAAACACACAAACACACAAACACACAAACACACAAACACACAAACACACAAACACACAAACACACAAACACACAAACACACAAACACACAAACACACAAACACACAAACACACAAACACACACACACACAAACACACAAACACACAAACACAAAAAAACACACAAACACACAAACTCACAATCACACAAACACACAAACACACAAACACACAAACACACAAACACACAAACACACAAACACACAAACACATATACACACAAACACACAAACAAACAAACACACAAACACACAAACACACAAACACACAAACACACAAACACAAACACACAAACACACAAATACACAAACACACAAAAACACAAACACGAAAACACACAAACACACAAACACACAAACACACAAACACACAAACACACAAACACACAAACACACAAACACACAAACACACAAACACACAAACACACAAACACACAAACACACAAACACACAAACACACAAACACACAAACACACAAACACACAAACACACAAACACACAAACACACAAACACACAAACACACAAACACACAAACACACAAACACACAAACACACAAACACACAAACACACAAACACACAAACACACAAACACACAAAACCACAAACACACAACCACGAAAACATACAAACACACAAACACACAAACACACAAACACACAAACACACAAACACACAAACACACAAACACACAAACACACAAACACACAAACACACAAACCCACAAACACACAGACGCACAAACACACACACACACAATCACACAATCACACAAACACACAAACACACAAACACACAAACAGACAAACACAAAAACACACAAACACACAAATGAACAAGCACACAAACACACAAACACACAAACACACAAACGAACAAACACACAAATACACAAACATACAAACACACGAACACACAAACACACAAACACACAAACACACGAACACACAAACACACAAACAAACAAACACACAAACACACAAACACGCAAACACACAAACACACAAACACACAAACAGACAAACACACAAACACGCATACACACAAACACACAAACACACAAACACACAAACACACAAACACACAAACACACAAACACACAAACACACAAACACACAAACACACAAAAACACAAAAACACAAACACACAAACACACAAACACACAAACACACAAACACCCAAATACACAAACACACAAACACCCAACCACACAAACACACGCACACCTGAACACACAAACACACAAACACACAAACACACAAACACACAATCACACGAACACACAAACACACGAATACACAAACACACAAACAGACAAACACAGGAACACACGAACACACAAACACACAAACACTCAAGCACACAAACACACAAACACACAAACACACAAACACATAAACACACAAACACACAAACACACAAACACACAAACACACAAACACACAAACACACAAACACACAAACACACAGACACACAAACACACAAACACACAAACACACGATCACACAAACACACAAACACACAAACACACAAACACACAAACACACAAACAGACAAACACGAAA
>CAXAQZ010001229.1:262500-282500 GCA_963971145.1 Sussaba pulchella | reverse complement strand
CACAACGAAGTTAAGCGAGTACTCGACTCCACGTCGCGGAAGCCCGGAATTCGCCGACTCAGCACCGGCCGAGGACGAATCCGACATCACACGACGAGGAAGAGCTGCTCCAAGGACGACCAGGACCGAAGGATGGCAACAGAGATCTACTACCTGTAAGTGGCGGTTTATTTCATTACAATTACATAAACAGTCAAAGTCAGTCCCGCGTCAGTCCTAACGAAATCAATACCGGTCCGTAAAAACAATTTCGGAAAAGAGTTAGAGCCAATCGAATAACAAAAATGCCAGATAACGATTCGCAAATTTCTGACCCCGAACATCAACGGGAGGGGCTAGAAGACCCTCCAGAGGAAGGGGAAACGGTCGCCGAACTAGCGGCGGCGCTCGCCGTGATAACCGCAAGGATTAACCGGGCGTTGGGTGCCGTACCACCCACCGGGACACCACCACCTGCGGACGGGACTCGTACACCCCCATTAAACCCCGACGATCGCCACGGGGTGAACAGACGACGGGGTACCTCGTTTGCCGAGTACACGAATAACGGTTCGGAAAACGACTTCGAGAATCCCAGAGACATTTTCTCGCGACCTGTCTCGGGACAGATGGTAGAGGACGATATAGCAGCAATGGCGCGACAAGCAGGCCTCCCTCTGCCGAGGCGAATGACCACCCCCGCGCTCCCTTCCGGAGAAACGCAAAACAGGGTTCACCCTCCTCCGCGTCAGGCTACACAGATCCCGACGCCACCGGACGACACCCGTTTAGACGAGCGCGACGCTGTTGCAGCCCTGCAACGCGAGCTCGACCGCCGCCGCGCCAGATTGACGCAGGTCGGGCCATCGTATCGGGGAAGTACCGCAGCCACCCTCCGCGAAGTCGACAGCAACCCTGAGGAACTGATTAGGGCACTCCAGTCGCAACTGAGGGAGCAAGACGAAGAATTGCAACGGTTCCGAACCGCGGAAAATCCACCCCGAGGCCAAAGAAACTCCACGGAACGACGACCGGGGATGATGCCCTTGTGGCACGCCCTTAAGTACATAGATCCGTTTCACGGGGGCAGCGCAGACGAACTACAATACTTCCTCCGGTCGTGCGAGACCGCGTGCCGACGGGTAGATTATGAAGAACACAGTGGGTTACTCGAGATGGTCCTCGGGAATCGTATTAAAGGAAGAGCGGCGATGGACTTGATGCACAAAAATATATTCACTTTCGCAGAGCTCCGTACCGAACTGGAGGCTTTGTACGGACAGCGAAAGTCACTATCCGCTCTGCAATTAGAATTAAACACGGCGCGACAAGGACAGGGGGAAAGCGTCGCAGCGTATGCCACACGAGTAGAGACGATCACGTCTCAAATGGTCAATCGACTGACCGAGAACGAGACCCCGAGAAATGCGCAAATAATCGAGGGATCAACTCGAAGATGCGCGCAAGCAACGTTCGAGAATGGTCTCACGGGGCAAGTGCAAGTGCTCGTGCGGGCTCGTAATTGTGCAACCCTCCACGAATCCGCCGTCGCAGCTATAGAAATAGCCGAGTCAATTAACCAAAAGGGCATGGGTGCGGCGCAAGGACAAGGACAGCGGAAAAATACGACGCAACAACCCAAGGACAGCAGCAACAGGACCTGCTACACCTGCGGCAAGGCTGGGCACGTGAGCCGGAATTGCACACAGCGTACCGGACGTACCAACTTGCCGGAGCCTACCCGTGCTGTGAACCAAGTAGACGTGGTTTGCGGTTATTGCAAGAAAAAGGGCCACAATTACCAAGAGTGCCGTAAGCGGTTGAGAAATCAATCTAACAAGGCGAACAACGGCCCAGCGCAGTCTTCAGCCGGTCAAGAAGGCTCGAACAACGGGAAAAGGAACGGAAACGCACCCCAGAACAATAAGGGTGCAGCACCAGACGATAGAAAAACGATAGGGACCCTGAGCCTTCACACGCTGACGGTCAGGGGTAACTCGACTCCTTTGAAAACGCTCTCCGTCACCCTCTCTGAGAGTAGCGCATCGAACGACTTCGTAATAGAAGCGCCGAGCGCGGCGGAAGGCGTGCTAACGTTAAAAGCCGACACCGGGGCGCAATGCTGCGTGATAAGGGAAAACTGCCTGCAGCCAGGCACCGTCGTCGACGAATGTAACGTCGAACTCGAAGGCATATCGGGTAGGAAATTCCGTCCCAAGGGCGTAGCGTTAATAGCCCTCGGGGTGCCAGCGGTTATAGTACAACACCCGTTCTACGTAGTGGCACAGAACGTGTCGTTACCCGTCCAGGGCATCTTAGGCATGGATTTCATTCGCAAACACAAAGTAGATATTTTTGGTGGCGAAACAATAAAAATCTATGGCCATACGATGCCCTTGTTCGACGGAGCTATCGGGGTAACACTGCCTGCGCGTAGCGAAACAATCGTACGCGCAAAAACCGCGAGTAAATTCGTGGGGCTTGTAGAAAAACGAGTATTAATACCGGACGTAATAATGGGATCGTGCATCACTCCGCCGTCCGGCAACACTTGCATAGTAAGCCTCGTAAACACGAGCGACGATGTGCGCGTGGTGCAACGACCCACCGTGCAACTCGAGCCAGTGTGCGAGAGCGAGGCCGTCACGCTCGGAGTAAATACGATCCGAGCGGGGCGAGGGACGGAACGGCTCGAACAGCTACGGCGAGAACTCGACCGTTCCCATCTCAACAGGGAAGAGGAAGAATCGTTAATGAAATTAGTCGACGATTATGAGGACATCTTCCACCTTCCAGGAGATAAGCTGCCATGTACACACATGGTAGAGCATACGATTCTCCTACGGGACGGAGCGCTCCCGGTAAAAGTACATCCCTACAGACTCCCCGAAGCCCACAAAAGAGAAGTTGAAAAACAAACCGAGGAAATGCTGGCGGACGGTATAATCCGACCGAGTAAGAGCCAATGGAACGCTCCTCTACTCGTGGTCGCGAAGAAACCGGACCCGAACGGCGTGCGACGACTACGGGTAGTCGTTGACTTCCGTAAACTCAACGAAGTCACCGTCGGTGACTCCTACCCGCTGCCAAACATCACGGAAATACTAGACCAGCTGGGACGAGCTAGGTATTTCTCGACGTTAGATCTCGCCTCGGGATTCCATCAAATCCCCATGGCGCTATCAGACCGAGAAAAAACCGCTTTCTCCACCCCACAAGGCCATTTCGAGTATACGCGAATGCCCTTCGGGTTAAAGAATGCTCCCCCCACCTTTCAGAGACTTATGAATTCCGTGTTAGCCGGCTTAGACGGGATAAAATGCTACGTGTACCTGGACGACATCGTCGTCCACGGCACCACACTAAATCAGCATAACGAGAGGTTACGTGAAGTTTTCCAGCGACTGAGAGAGGCAAAACTCGCCCTCCAGCCCGCGAAATGTCGCCTCTTGCGTAAGGAAACGCACTATCTCGGACACATCATCTCCGAGGACGGCGTAAGGGCGGATCCCGAAAAAATAGCCGCCGTAAAGAATTTTCCCATACCGGTAAACGTGAAAGGAGTACAATCCTTCCTCGGGTTAGCCGGGTACTACCGCAAATTCATACGGGACTTTTCAAAAATTGCAAAACCACTCACCGAGCTGGTACGAAAAGACACGGCGTTCGAGTGGACAGCCGTACGAGACGAAGCATTTGAAAAATTGAAAGAAGCAATGACGACGGCTCCGGTATTGCAATATCCGGACTTCGAAAAGCCGTTCATTGTTACAACAGATGCTTCGGACAAAGCAATAGGCGCGATACTGTCCCAGGGTAAAATAGGGGGAGATTTACCGATCTGCTACGCGAGCCGAACGCTGTCAAAAGCAGAGCGAAATTATACTACGACAGAGAAAGAGCTACTCGCGATCGTATGGGGAATAGCCCAGTTCCGACCGTACGTCTATGGAACCCGGTTCACGGTGGTAACCGACCACCAACCCCTCACTTGGTTGTTCGGGGTAAAGGACCCGGGTTCGAGACTCATGCGATGGAAAATCAAATTATCAGAGCATGAGTTCGACGTAGAATACAAGGCCGGCAAACGAAACTCGAACGCCGACGCCTTGAGCCGTATCTGCGCTGTCACTCGAGCTCAAGCCAACGAGCGCGAGAGAGAGACGAAGCAGGTAGGAGACGGCAATACGTCAGACAACGCTCGACCTCGCTCCCCGACTCTCCAGCCGCGCGGCGAGCAAGCCGACCGGAGAAGTAGGGAGAAGACGGAGGACGCAGAGAGTAAGGAACCCAGTAGGGGAGACAGCGCGCACCCACAGCGGTGCAACGGAGAGGATCGCGACAGCGAGAGCGACAGAGAGGCACGCCCATCGCACAACTCGACCGACGAAGGCGACAGCGACGGAGGCGATACCGCTGGGGCCCCGCTCGAACTCCAATGCCCAGGGGCGGACGAACGCCCCCGCATAATAAAGGAGTACCACGACGCGCCCCTCGGAGGCCACCAGGGAGTTAAAAGGACGGTGAAACGGATAAAAATAAAATACGACTGGCCCGGTTTAAGGGCAGAAGTAGAGAATTATATTTCCGCATGCCTGAAATGCCAGCAAAACAAACTCAGCAGGCAACCGAAAGCACCGATGGTGATTACCGACACTCCCAACTCCGCGTTCGAGAAAACAGCCGTCGATATTGTCGGACCTCTCCCCGAAACAGAGAGAGGAAATAAATACATCCTTACGTTCCAAGACGCGTTAACAAAGTACAGTGCAGCAATGGCAGTGCCAAACCAGGAGGCCCCCACAACAGCAAGGGCACTCGTAGAAAATGTAATCTGCCAGTACGGTACTCCGGCGGTAATATTATCCGACCAAGGTACGAACTTTCTTAGCGCGACCTTCAAGGAAGTATGCCGGCTGTTACGGATAAAAAAGATCCAAACGACAGCTTACCATCCTCAAAGCAACGGGGCCCTGGAAAGGTCGCATCGTACTTTAGCCGAGTACCTACGGCACTATATAGACGAAGAACAAGCGGACTGGGATAACTGGCTCCCATACGCTATGTTCACCTATAATACGACGCCGCACACAGCCACGGGCCTTACGCCCTACGAGCTGGTGTACGGGCGAACGGCCGAGTTACCGACAGCCGTCCGCCAAGCGCCCCGCTCCACCTATACCTACGACGATTATGTAAGCGAGCTAAGGGAAAAGCTCCGAGCCGCATGGAGCATCGCCAGAGAGAATCTAATGTACGCTAAAGACAAAGCCAAAGAAGGTTACGACGAGGACGCGCGTCCTACGTCACTCAAGGTCGGAGATCGCGTACTACTACGCGACGAAGCCGTAAGGCGGGGCCGGTCCGCGAAGCTCAGCCCCAAGTGGGCGGGCCCGTACCTCATAGTCGAACGCCCCGCCCCCGTCACATACGTAATACAAAAGGGGCGTAAGAAACAGACGGTGCATGCAAACCGTCTCAAGCCCGCTGTAGACCATTAAACGAACAACGGAGGGGACGGGGGGGGGCTCGTGCCGGCTGTCTCGGAAGACCACCGCTACCGGCACAGCCCAAGGAAAGCAGGGGTAGGTCAGAAAAAAAAACTACCTCCTTCACCGATAATTGCCGAATATATTATGGAAAAGTTTAGACAATTACAGCAAAAAATAAAAAACGAGCTCGCCGGACATAGGTTGGTGGAAAAAATTTCATTAAAACCCAACTCTACTCCTCGCTAAAAAGCCGTCGCAGAAAGAAGGACCCGGGACCGGACCACATTGCATCGGCAAACAAACGTAGCCGGTAACGATCCACCTGCAGGTCCCTCCGGTCGCTTAGCCAGTACGCCCGCTCGACGGCCGCGCCCGTTGACATGTCCTCATAATATTCCCAGAAATCAGACTCCAATTCGTCCTCACGCCACGGGATATGAGGCTAAACAAAAAAAAAAAAAACGAAAAGAAAGATTTATGTATACGCACACATATTTACTTTCATTAAAAGAAAAGCCCCACGGGAGGGGGGAAGAAAAACGAAACGTACCAGAACCTCCAATAGGGCTGCCATCCCCGGCGGAAGCCAGAGCAACCGCGAGACTTCTACCGGATCTTTTGGGGGTCTACCGCAACACATCTTCGGTGACCCGTCGAATGCAAATGAATTAAAATAAAGGGATCAGGAGATGCAATCCCATAATTAAGCGACCCAACAGTAGTGGGAGAAAAAACGCTATCGTAATAATAAAGAAAAAACCCCTTTGCAGGTTGATGCTGCTCACGCAGGCCCGGGTATCCGAAGCAGTGTCGACTTACGCGATAACACCCTTCGGAAATCAGCCGGGTATATATTACGAAGACCTGGGAACGCTGACGTCGACGGAAACGACGTGGAGGCTGGCAATAGCCCTACACGTCGAACCAGTGATAAGACGTTGCACCACCGTATCAAAAACATTAAAAGAGCTAATGACGAGCTGCGACGAATTCAACGCGCCCGACCACCTCTGCCGAGCGGTCAACGAAACCGTGACGAGGGAAATCGAAAAAATACATTCGGGCCTTGAAACCATCGAAGACATACTGGGGTCATCGAACGCACGACCCCGGAGAGGCCTCGCAAACGGCCTCGGCACGGCCATCCGGTTCATCACAGGAAACATGGACGCGGATGACGCCGAAAAAATTGGAGCCGAATTAAACGAGCTCCGTAATGATCAAAAAACCATGAAAGAAGCAATAAATGACCAGCTGCAAGTAGTGGATACCGCGCTCGAAATATTCAACTCCACCGCACAAAACATAAAGGAGAATGAAAGCCGACTCCAGGATATGGTCACGCGCGTCACTGGCTGGATGGTGGCGCAAATAGATGACGCTACCCGAATCCGCCGGCTAGACGAAACTCTGACCGCCGTAAGCCTGTACGCGGAAGGGCTACACGGGGACGTGCGGGAGCTGATTGGAATAGTGACGGAAGCGGAACGAGGGAAAATAAGTCTCACGGTACTCCCGCCGCGCAAGGTCGTGAGTTATCTCACCGCCGCACTCCCATATCTCCCGCCAGGCAGCACCTTCCCCGCCACGCTCAAACGAGACCACGTATCAGCAATACTGCAAGTATCGGATGTCCACGCGTACTACGTGAACGGGACCATAGTCACCGTCCTGGAAATACCGCTACTCGGACAACGGAAATTCCGAGTAAATCGCGTGTACCCACTACCCACACGCGACGTGGGAAACACTTACCATTATCTCGACACGACCGAGGAACTCGTGGTAGCCAATAGGGAAAGTCGTATCTACATCCACACGACTTTCGAAGATCTTAAGGCTTGCAAAAATTTGCCTCAACAATGGATATGCGCCCCGACGCACGCGACGAGCCCGATCAACGAAGACGCGCCGTGCGAAGTACGGATTTACGGAAAAATCGAAGCAGAAGGAGCGACGAACTGCAATAAACGCGTAGCAAACCTCACGCATACACTCGTGACAACCATGTCACGACAAGGAAAATGGTTGTACGTCGCGCCGACCGACGATTTACTCACAATAGACTGCTACGACCAACCCGCAAAACACGAAAAACTGATAGGGACAGGGATATTGACTTTGACTGGTAATTGTATTGTAACCGCCCGAGGGTTCAGCGTCCGGACGGGAAGGAAGGTCACCCAGATGGTCACCGACGACTATCTTCCTCCCGGAAACCTCACGCTCTCCGACATCGAGAGATCATCGACTAAAACCGTGCCAGTGCTCCCTGTGCCCCTAAAAAATATATTCCGCAACCCTAACGAACTGCGCAATATCGGGATTAAAATAAAGAAAATTAGGGACAATTTAAACGAAAAGCCCAAAATTACTATGTCGCTCGCGTTGGGTACGGGGACGATCGCCGTCATAATATTACTCTGCGCGGTAGCCTGTGTATTATGTTACAGACGTCATCGGAATTCCTCGACGACCCCGGGCACGACCGTATCGGTGAGCCTCGGGGCCAACGAACGGCAACGCACACCAACGGCGGGAGAAGGACGGGAAGAGATGGAGCTAGCCCGACAGCTGGCCCGATACAACGCTCGCCACCCGCGAACGTCGTTGCCCCCCAACAACCGCCGCGAGGACAAAACAAACCCGTAGGAAGTAAAATAAAAAGCGGAGTAAAAATTAATTTTCGCTAAAATCAATTTTTACTTTTCAGGGGGGAGGGGTGTGGTGCCCCGTAATTTTTATTGTAATTTTTATCGAAACAATTATATACTCAACTGTTTCTCTAATCGTAAAAAACCGCTTGCGCTAAGTAACGGAAATACGGCATTTCCGTTACTATCATACCCAGCATTAAGATTTAGCATAAAGAATAATGCTGACAAAGCCGTCAGCATAAAAGTCAACTCTTGGAGAAAAGTCGTAATGGGTGGCACTGCGACCACCCGACGACAGTCTAAATTCAGACCCCGAACCGCAGAATCACGCCAACGTACGAGCGTCTAGGGTAATCCGGTTCTACGCGGTCCGGTCAAAGTTCAAGTTAACTAAAACTAAAATTAAGTTTAAAGAATTATTATCGAAATTGTATTCCATCAGTATTTTTCTTGCTAATTAAACTAATCGTTAAAACATTTGCTTGAATCCCAATTCTTTGTGGCTGGAACCCACTATAAAAAATAAAAATAATTGTTTACCCGCTTCGACACCCGTTCCCTAACGATCACGCGTGTTCCGGCACAACAACACAAACACACAAACACACAAACACACAAACACACAAACACACAAACACACAAACACACAAACACACAAACACACAAACACACAAACACACAAACACACAAACACACAAATACACAAACACAGAAACACACAAACACACAAACACACAAACACACAATCACACAAACACACAAACAAACAAACACACAAACACACAAACACATAAACACATAAACACGCAAACACACAAACACACAAACACACAAACACACAAACACAAACACACAAACACACAAATACACAAACACACAAACACACATAAACACAAACACAAAAACACACAGACAGACAAACACACAAACACACAAACACACGAACACACAAACACACAAACACACAAACACACAAACACACGAACACACAAACACACAAACACACAAACACACAAACACACAAACACACAAACACACAAACACACAAACACACAAACACAAAAACACACAAACACACAAACACACAAACACACACACACAAACACACAAACACACAAACACACAAACACACAAACACACAAACACACAAACACACAAAACCACAAACACACAACCACGAAAACATACAAACACACAAACACACATACACACAAACACACAAACACACAAACGCACAAACACACACACACACAAACACACAAACACACAAACACACAAACACACAAACACACAAACAGACAAACACACAAACACACAAACACACAAACACACGAACACACAAACACACAAACACACATACACACAAACACACAAACACACAAACACACAAACACACAAACACACAAACACACAAACACACAAACACACAAACACACAAACACACAAACACACAAACACACAAACACACAAACACACAAACACACAAACACACAAACACACAAACACACGAACACACGAACACACGAACACACAAACCCACAAACACACAAACACGCAAACACACAAACACACAAACACACAAACACACAAACACACAAACACACAAACACACAAACACACAAACACACAAACACACAAACACACAAACACACAAACACACAAACACACAAACACACAAACACACAAACACACAAACACACAAACACACAAACACACAAACACACAAACACACAAACACACAAACACACAAACACACAAACACACAAACACACAAACACACAAACACACAAACACACAAACACGCAAACACACAAACATACGAACACACAAACACACAAACGCACAAACACACAAACACATAAACACACAAACACACAAACACACAAACACACGAACACACAAACACACAAACACACAAACACACAAACACACAAACACACAAACACACAAACACACAAACACACAAACACACAAACACACAAACACACAAACACACAAACACACAAACACACAAACACACAAACACACAAACACACAAACACACAAACACACAAACACACAAACACACAAACACACAAACACACAAACACACAAACACACAAACACACAAACACACAAACACACAAACACACAAACACACAAACACACAAACACACAAACACACAAACACACAAACACACAAACACACGAACACAAAAACACACAAACACACAAACACACAAACACACAAACACACAAACACACAAACACTCAAACACACGAACACACAAATTCACAAAAACACGAACACACAAACACACAAACACACAAACACACAAACACACAAACACACAAACACACAAACACACAAACGCACAAACACACGAACGCACAAACGTGCAAACACACATACACACAAACACACATACACACAAACACACAAACACACAAACACACAAACACTCAAACACACAAACACACAAACACACAAACACACAAACACACAAACACACAAACACACAAACACATAAACACACAAACACACGAACACACAAACACACTAACACACAAACACACAAACAAACACGCAAACACGCAAACACGCAAACACACAAACACACAAACACACAAACAGACAAACACAAACACACAAACACACAAACACACAAACACACAAACACACAAACACACGAACACACAATCACGCGAACACACAAACACACAATTACCCAAACACACAAACACGCGAACACGCGAACACACAAACACAAAAACACAAAAACACGAAAACACACAAACACACAAACACACGGACACACAAACACACAAACACACAAACACACAAACACACAAACACACAAACACACAAACACACAAACACACAAACACACAAACACACAAACACACAAACACACAAACACACAAACACACAAACACACAAACAGACTAACACACAAACACCTAAACACACAAACACCCAAGCACACAAACACACAAACACACAAACACACAAGCACACAATCACACAAACACACAAACACACGAACACACAAACACACAAACAGACAAACACAGAAACACACGAACACACAAACACACAAACACACAAACACACAAGCACACAAACACACAAACACACAAACACATAAACACACAAACACACAAACACACAAACACACAAACACACAAACACACAAACACACAAACACACAAACACACAAACACACAAACACACAAACACACAAACACACAAACACACAAACACACAAACACACAAACACACAAACACACAAACACACAAACACACAAACACACAAACACACAAACACACAAACACACAAACACTCAAATACACAAACACACAAACACACAAACACGAAAACACACAAACACACAAACACACAAACACACAATACACAAACTCACAAACACACAAACACACAAACACACAAACACACAAACACACAAACACACAAACACTCAAGCACACAAACACACAAACACACGAACACACGAAAACACAAACACACGAACACACAAACACACAAACACACAAACACACAAACACACAAACACACAAACACACAAACACACAAACACACAAACACAGAAACACACAAACACACAAACACACAAACACACAAACACACAAACACACAAACACACAAACACACAAACACACAAACACACAAACACACAAACACACAAACACACAAACACACAAACACACAAACACACAAACACACAAACACACAAACACACAAACACACAAACACACAAACACACAAACACACAAACACACAAACACACAAACACACAAACACACGAACACACGAACACACGAACACACAAACCCACAAACACACAAACACGCAAACACACAAACACACAAACACACAAACACACAAACACACAAACACACAAACACACAAACACACAAACACACAAACACACAAACACACAAACACACAAACACACAAACACACAAACACACAAACACACAAACACACAAACACACAAACACACAAACACACAAACACACAAACACACAAACACGCGAACACACAAACATACGAACACACAAACACACAAACGCACAAACACACAAACACACAAACACATAAACACACAAACACACAAACACACAAACACACAAACACACAAACACACAAACACACAAACACACAAACACACAAACACACAAACACACAAACACACAAACACACAAACACACAAACACACAAACACACAAACACACAAACACACAAACACACAAACACACAAACACACAAACACACAAACACACAAACACACAAACACACAAACACACAAACACACAAACACACAAACACACAAACACACAAACACACAAACACACAAACACACAAACACACAAACACACAAACACACGAACACAAAAACACACAAACACACAAACACACGAACACACAAACACACAAACACACAAACACACAAACACACAAACACTCAAACACACGAACACACAAATTCACAAAAACACGAACACACGAACACACAGACACACAAACACACAATCACACAAACACGCAAACACACAAGCACACAAACACACAAACACACAAACACACAAACACACAAACACACAAACACACAAACAAACAAAGACACAAACACACAAACACACAAACACACAAACACACAAACACACAAACACACCAACACACAAACACACAAACACACAAACACACAAACGCACAAACACACAAACGCACAAACGTGCAAACACACATACACACAAACACACAAACACACAAACACACAAACACACAAACACACAAACACACAAACACACAAACACACAAACACACAAACACACAAACACACAAACACACAAACACACAAACACACAAACACACAAACACACAAACACATAAACACACAAACACACAAACACACGAACACACAAACACACTAACACACAAACACACAAACAAACACGCAAACACGCAAACACGCAAACACACAAACACACAAACACACAAACAGACAAACACAAACACACAAAAACACAAACACACACACACACAAACACACAAACACACAAACACACAAACACACGAACACACAAACACGCGAACACACAAACACACAAACACACAAACACACAAACACACAAACACGCGAACACGCGAACACACAAACACAAAAACACGAAAACACACAAACTTTCAAACACACAAACACACGAACACACGAACACACAATCACACGAACACACAAACACACAAACACACAAACGCACAAACACACAAACACACAAACACACAAACACACAAACACACAAACACACTAACACACAAACACCTAAACACACAAACACCCAAGCACACAAACACACAAACACACAAACACACAATCACACAAACACACAAACACACGAACACACAAACACACAAAGAGACAAACACAGAAACACACGAACACACAAACACACAAACACACAAACACACAAGCACACAAACACACAAACACACAAACACACGAACACACAAACACACAAACACACAAACACACAAGCACACAAACACACAAACACACAAACACATAAACACACAAACACACAAACACACAAACACACAAACACACAAACACACAAACACACAAACACACAAACACACAAACACACAAACACACAAACACACAAACACACAAACACACAAACACACAAACACACAAACACACAAACACACGAACACACGAACACACGAACACACAAACCCACAAACACACAAACACGCAAACACGCAAACACACAAACACACAAACACACAAACACACAAACACACAAACACACAAACACACAAACACACAAACACACAAACACACAAACACACAAACACACAAACACACAAACACACAAACACACAAACACACAAACACACAAACACACAAACACACAAACACGCAAACACACAAACATACGAACACACAAACACACAAACGCACAAACACACAAACACACAAACACACAAACACATAAACACACAAACACACAAACACACAAACACACAAACACACAAACACACAAACACAAACACACAAACACACAAACACACAAACACACAAACACACAAACACACAAACACACAAACACACAAACACACAAACACACAAACACACAAACACACAAACACACAAACACACAAACACACAAACACACAAACACACAAACACACAAACACACAAACACACAAACACACAAACACACAAACACACAAACACACAAACACACAAACACACTAACACACAAACACACAAACACACAAACACACAAACACACAAACACACAAACACACAAACACACAAACACACAAACACACAAACACACAAACACACAAACACACAAACACACAAACACACAAACACACAAACACCCAAACACACAAACACACGCACACCTGAACACACAAACACACAAACACACAAACACACAAACACACAAACACACAAACACACAAACACACAAACACACAAACACACAAACACACAAACACACAAACACACAAACACACAAACACACAAACACACAAACACACAAACACACAAACACACAAACACAAAAAAACACACAAACACACAAACTCACAATCACACAAACACACAAACACACAAACACACAAACACACAAACACATATACACACAAACACACAAACAAACAAACACACAAACACACAAACACACAAACACACAAACACACAAACACACAAACACAAACGCACAAACACACAAATACACAAACACACAAAAACACAAACACGAAAACACACAAACACACAAACACACAAACACACAAACACACAAACACACAAACACGCAAACACACAAACACACAAACACACAAACACAAACACACAAACTTACAAACACACAAACACACAAACACACAAACACACAAACACACAAACACACAAACACACAAACACACAAACACACAAAACCACAAACACACAACCACGAAAACATACAAACACACAAACACACAAACACACAAACACACAAACACACAAACACACAAACACACAAACAGACAAACACACAAACACACAAACACACAAACACACAAACACACAAACACACAAACACACAAACACACAAACACACAATCACACAAACACACAGACACACGAATACACAAACACACAAACAGACAAACACAGAAACACACGAACACACAAACACACAAACACACAAACACACAAACACATAAACACACGAACACATAAACACACAAACACACAAACACACAAACACACAAACACACAAACACACAAACACACAAACACACAAACACACAAACATACAAACACACAAACACACAAACACACAAACACACAAACACACAAACACACAAATACACAAACACACAAACACACAAATACACAAACACACAAACACACAAACACACAAACACGAAAACACACAAACACGCATACACACAAACACACAATACACAAACACACAAACACACAAACACACAAACACACAAACACACAAACACACAAACACACAAACACACAAACACACAAACACACAAGACACAAACACACAAACACACAAACACGCAAACACACGAACACACAAACACCAAAACACACAAACACACAAACACCCAAACACACAAACACACGCACACCTGAACACACAAACACACAATTACACAAACACACAAACACACAATTACACAAACACACAAACACACAAACACACAAACACACAAACACACAAACACACAAACACACAAACACACAAACACACAAATACACAAACACAGAAACACACAAACACACAAACACACAAACACCCAAACACACAAACACACGCACACCTGAACACACAAACACACAAACACACAAACACACAAACACACAAACACACAAACACACAAACACACAAACACACAAACACACAAACACACAAACACACAAACACACAAACACACAAACACACAAACACAAAAAAACACACAAACACACAAACTCACAATCACACAAACACACAAACACACAAACACACAAACACACAAACACATATACACACAAACACACAAACAAACAAACACACAAACACACAAACACACAAACACACAAACACACAAACACACAAACACAAACGCACAAACACACAAATACACAAACACACAAAAACACAAACACGAAAACACACAAACACACAAACACACAAACACACAAACACACAAACACACAAACACGCAAACACACAAACACACAAACACACAAACACAAACACACAAACTTACAAACACACAAACACACAAACACACAAACACACAAACACACAAACACACAAACACACAAACACACAAACACACAAAACCACAAACACACAACCACGAAAACATACAAACACACAAACACACAAACACACAAACCCACAAACACACAAACACACAAACAGACAAACACACAAACACACAAACACACAAACACACAAACACACAAACACACAAACACACAAACACACAAACACACAATCACACAAACACACAGACACACGAATACACAAACACACAAACAGACAAACACAGAAACACACGAACACACAAACACACAAACACACAAACACACAAACACATAAACACACGAACACATAAACACACAAACACACAAACACACAAACACACAAACACACAAACACACAAACACACAAACACACAAACATACAAACACACAAACACACAAACACACAAACACACAAACACACAAACACACAAACACACAAACACACAAACACACAAATACACAAACACACAAACACACAAACACACAAACACACAAACACGAAAACACACAAACACGCATACACACAAACACACAATACACAAACACACAAACCCACAAACACACAAACACACAAACACACAAACACACAAACACACAAACACACAAACACACAAGACACAAACACACAAACACACAAACACGCAAACACACGAACACACAAACACCAAAACACACAAACACACAAACACCCAAACACACAAACACACGCACACCTGAACACACAAACACACAATTACACAAACACACAAACACACAATTACACAAACACACAAACACACAAACACACAAACACACAAACACACAAACACACAAACACACAAACACACAAATACACAAACACACAAACACACAAACACACAAACACACAAACACACAAACACACAATCACACAAACACACAAACAAACAAACACACAAACACACAAACACACAAACACATAAACACGCAAACACACAAACACACAAACACACAAACACACAAACACACAAACACAAACACACAAACACACAAATACACAAACACACATAAACACAAACACAAAAACACACAGACAGACAAACACACAAACACACAAACACACGAACACACGAACACACAAACACACAAACACACAAACACACAAACACAAAAACACACAAACACACAAACACACAAACACACAAACACACAAACACACAAACACACAAACACACAAACACACAAACACACAAACACACAAACACAAAAACACACAAACACACAAACACACAAACACACAAACACACAAACACACAAACACACAAACACACAAACACACAAACACACAAACACACAAAACCACAAACACACAACCACGAAAACATACAAACACACAAACACACATACACACAAACACACAAACACACAAACGCACAAACACACACACACACAAACACACAAACACACAAACACACAAACACACAAACACACAAACACACAAACACACAAACAGACAAACACACAAACACACAAACACACGAACACACAAACACACAAACACACATACACACAAACACACAAACACACAAACACACAAACACACAAACACACAAACACACAAACACACAAACACACAAACACACAAACACACAAACACACCAACACACAAACACACAAACACACAAACACACAAACACACAAACACACAAACACACAAACACGCAAACACACAAACATACGAACACACAAACACACAAACACACAAACACGCAAACACACAAACATACGAACACACAAACACACAAACGCACAAACACACAAACACACAAACACATAAACACACAAACACACAAACACACAAACACACAAACACACAAACACACAAACACACAAACACACAAACACACAAACACACAAACACACAAACACACAAACACACAAACACACAAACACACAAACACACAAACACACGAACACACAAACACACAAACACACAAACACACGAACACAAAAACACACAAACACACAAACACACAAACACACAAACACACAAACACACAAACACTCAAACACACGAACACACAAACACACAAACACACAAACACACAAACACACAAACACACAAACAGACAAACACGAAAACACACAAACACACAAACACACAAACACACAAACACACAAACACACAAACGAACAAACACACAAACACAAAAACACACAAACACACAAACAAACAAACACACAAACACACAAACACACAAACACACAAACACATGAACACACAAATACACAAACACACAAAAACACAAACAAACAAACACACAAACACACAAACACACAAACACGCATACACAAACACACAAACACACAAACACACAAACACACATACACACAAACACACAAACACACAAACACACAAACACACAAACACACAAAAACACAAACACACAAACACACAAACAGACAAACACACAAACACACAAACACACAAACACACAAACACACAAACACACAAACACACAAACACACAAACACCCAAACACACAAACACACAAACACACAAACGCCCAAACACACAAACACACGCACACCTGAACACACAAACACACAAACACACAAACACACAATCACACAAACACACAAACACACGAATACACAAACACACAAACAGACAAACACAGAAACACACGAACACACAAACACACAAACACACAAACACACAAACACACAAACACACAAACACACAAACACACAAACACATAAACACACGAACACATAAACACACAAACACACAAACACACAAACACACAAACACACAAACACACAAACACACAAACACACAAACACACAAACACACAAACACACAAACACACAAACACACAAACACACAAACACACAAACACACAAATACACAAACACACAAACACACAAACACACAAACACACAAACACACAAACACACAAACACACAAACACACAAACACACAAACACACAAACACACAAACACACAAACACACAAACACACAAACACACAAACACCCAAACACACAAACACACAAACACATAAACACACAAACACACAAACACACAGACACACCTGAACACACAAACACACAAACACACAAACACACAATCACACAAACACACAAACACACGAATACACAAACACACAAACAGACAAACACAGAAACACACGAACACACAAACACACAAACACACAAACACACAAACACACAAACACACAAACACACAAACACACAAACACATAAACACACGAACACATAAACACACAAACACACAAACACACAAACACACAAACACACAAACACACAAACACACAAACACACAAACACACAAACACACAAACACACAAACACACAAACACACAAACACACAAACACACAAATACACAAACACACAAACACACAAACACACAAACACGAAAACACACAAACACGCATACACACAAACACACAATACACAAACACACAAACACACAAACACACAAACACACAAACACACAAACACACAAACACACAAACACACAAACACACAAACACACAAACACACAAACACACAAACACACAAACAC
>CAXAQZ010001229.1:227500-255000 GCA_963971145.1 Sussaba pulchella | reverse complement strand
ACAAACACACAAACACACAAACACACAAATACACAAACACAGAAACACACAAACACACAAACACACAAACACACAATCACACAAACACACAAACAAACAAACACACAAACACACAAACACACAAACACATAAACACGCAAACACACAAACACACAAACACACAAACACACAAACACAAACACACAAACACACAAATACACAAACACACATAAACACAAACACAAAAACACACAGACAGACAAACACACAAACACACAAACACACGAACACACAAACACACAAACACACAAACACACAAACACACGAACACACAAACACACAAACACACAAACACACAAACACACAAACACACAAACACACAAACACACAAACACACAAACACACAAACACAAAAACACACAAACACACAAACACACAAACACACAAACACACAAACACACAAACACACAAACACACAAACACACAAACACACAAACACACAAGCACACAAAACCACAAACACACTACCACGAAAACATACAAACACACAAACACACATACACACAAACACACAAACACACAAACGCACAAACACACACACACACAAACACACAAACACACAAACACACAAACACACAAACACACAAACAGACAAACACACAAACACACAAACACACGAACACACAAACACACAAACACACATACACACAAACACACAAACACACAAACACACAAACACACAAACACACAAACACACAAACACACAAACACACGAACACACAAACACACAAACACACAAACACACAAACACACAAACACACAAACACACAAACACACAAACACACAAACACACAAACACGCAAACACACAAACAAACGAACACACAAACACACAAACGCACAAACACACAAACACACAAACACACAAACACATAAACACACAAACACACAAACACACAAACACACAAACACACAAACACACAAACACACAAACACACAAACACACAAACACACAAACACACAAACACACAAACACACAAACACACAAACACACAAACACACAAACACACACACACACAAACACACAAACACACAAACACACAAACACACAAACACACAAACACACAAACACACAAACACACAAACACACAAACACACAAACACACAAACACCCAAACACACAAACACACGCACACCTGAACACACAAACACACAAACACACAAACACACAAACACACAAACACACAAACACACAAACACACAAACACACAAACACACAAACACACAAACACACAAACACAAAAAAACACACAAACACACAAACTCACAATCACACAAACACACAAACACACAAATACACTAACACACAAACACACAAACACATATACACACAAACACACAAACAAACAAACACACAAACACACAAACACACAAACACACAAACACACAAACACAAACACACAAACACACAAATACACAAACACACAAACACACAAACACACAAACACACAAACACACAAACACAAACACACAAACACACAAACACACAAACACACAAACACACAAACACACAAACACACAAACACACAAACACACAAACACACAAACACACAAACACACAAACACACAAACACACAAACACACAAACACACAAACACACAAACACACAAACACACAAACACACAAACACACAAAACCACAAACACACAACCACGAAAACATACAAACACACAAACACACAAACACACAAACACACAAACACACAAACACACAAACAGACAAACACACAAACACACAAACACACAAACACACAAACACACAAACACACAAACACACAAACACACAATCACACAAACACACAGACACACGAATACACAAACACACAAACAGACAAACACAGAAACACACGAACACACAAACACACAAACACACAAACACACAAACACATAAAGACACGAACACATAAACACACAAACACACAAACACACAAACACACAAACACACAAACACACAAACACAGAAACACACAAACACACAAACACACAAACACACAAACACACAAACACACAAACACACAAACACACAAACACACAAACACACAACCACACACAAACACACAAATACACAAACACACAAACACACAAACACACAAACACGAAAACACACAAACACGCATACACACAAACACACAATACACAAACACACAAACACACAAACACACAAACACACAAACACACAAACACACAAACACACAAACACACAAAAACACAAACACACAAACACACAAACACGCAAACACACGAACACACAAACACCAAAACACACAAACACACAAACACCCAAACACACAAACACACGCACACCTGAACACACAAACACACAATTACACAAACACACAAACACACAATTACACAAACACACAAACACACAAACACACAAACACACAAACACACAAACACACAAACACACAAACACACAAACACACAAACACACAAATACACAAACACAGAAACACACAAACACACAAACACACAAACACACAATCACACAAACACACAAACAAACAAACACACAAACACACAAACACACAAACACATAAACACGCAAACACACAAACACACAAACACACAAACACACAAACACACAAACACACAAACACAAACACACAAACACACAAATACACAAACACACATAAACACAAACACAAAAACACACAGACAGACAAACACACAAACACACAAACACACGAACACACAAACACACAAACACACAAACACACAAACACACGAACACACAAACACACAAACACACAAACACACAAACACACAAACACACAAACACACAAACACACAAACACAAAAACACACAAACACACAAACACACAAACACACAAACACACAAACACACAAACACACAAACACACAAACACACAAACACACAAAACCACAAACACACTACCACGAAAACATACAAACACACAAACACACATACACACAAACACACAAACACACAAACGCACAAACACACACACACACAAACACACAAACACACAAACACACAAACACACAAACACACAAACAGACAAACACACAAACACACAAACACACGAACACACAAACACACAAACACACAAACACACATACACACAAACACACAAACACACAAACACACAAACACACAAACACACAAACACACAAACACACAAACACACAAACACACAAACACACAAACACACAAACACACCAACACACAAACACACAAACACACAAATGAACAAGCACACAAACACACAAACACACAAACGAACAAACACACAAATACACAAATATACAAACACACAAACACGAAAACACACAAACACACAAACACACGAACACACAAACACACAAACACACAAACAAACGAACACACAAACACACAAACACGCAAACACACGAACACACAAACACACAAACACACAAACACACACACACACAAAAACACAAAAACACAAACACCCAAACACACTAACACACAAACACCTAAACACACAAACACCCAAGCACACAAACACTCAAGCACACAAACACACAAACACACGAACACACGAAAACACAAACACACGAACACACAAACACACAAACACACAAACACACAAACACACAAACACACAAACACACAAACACACAAACACACAAACACACAAACACACAAACACACAAACACACAAACACACAAACACACAAACACACAAACACACAAACACACAAACACACAAACACACAAACACACAAACACACAAACACACAAACACACAAACACACAAACACACAAACACACAAACACACAAACACACAAACACACAAACACACAAACACACAAACACACAAACACACAAACACACAAACACACAAACACACAAACACACAAACACACAAACACACAAACACACAAACACACAAACACACAAACACACAAACACACGAACACAAGAACACACGAACACACAAACCCACAAACACACAAACACGCAAACCCACAAACACACAAACACACAAACACACAAACACACAAACACACAAACACACAAACACACAAACACACAAACACACAAACACACAAACACACAAACACACAAACACACAAACACACAAACACACAAACACACAAACACACAAACACACAAACACACAAACACACAAACACACAAACACACAAACACACAAACACACAAACACACAAACACACAAACACACAAACACACAAACACACAAACACACAAACACGCAAACACACAAACATACGAACACACAAACACACAAACGCACAAACACACAAACACACAAACACATAAACACACAAACACACAAACACACAAACACACAAACACACAAACACACAAACACACAAACACACAAACACACAAACACACAAACACACAAACACACAAACACACAAACACACAAACACACAAACACACAAACACACAAACACACAAACACACAAACACACAAACACACAAACACACGAACACACAAACACACAAACACACAAACACACAAACACACAAACACACAAACACACAAACACACAAACACACGAACACAAAAACACACAAACACACAAACACACAAACACACAAACACACAAACACACAAACACTCAAACACACGAACACACAAATTCACAAAAACACGAACACACAAACACACAAACACACAAACACACAAACACACAAACACACAAACACACAAACACACAAACACACAAACGCACAAACACACAAACGCACAAACGTGCAGACACACATACACACAAACACACATACACACAAACACACAAACACACAAACACACAAACACACAAACACACAAACACACAAACACACAAACACACAAACACACAAACACACAAACACACAAACACACAAACACATAAACACACAAACACACAAACACACGAACACACAAACACACTAACACACAAACACACAAACAAACACGCAAACACGCAAACACGCAAACACACAAACACACAAACACACAAACAGACAAACACAAACACACAAACACACAAACACACAAACACACAAACACACGAACACACAATCACGCGAACACACAAACACACAAACACCCAAACACACAAACACGCGAACACGCGAACACACAAACACAAAAACACAAAAACACGAAAACACACAAACACACAAACACACGGACACACAAACACACAAACACACAAACACACAAACACACAAACACACAAACACACAAACACACAAACACACAAACACACAAACACACAAACACACAAACACACAAACACACAAACACACAAACACACAAACACCTAAACACACAAACACCCAAGCACACAAACACACAAACACACAAACACACAAACACACAAACACACAATCACACAAACACACAAACACACGAACACACAAACACACAAACAGACAAACAGACAAACACAGAAACACACGAACACACAAACACACAAACACACAAACACACAAACACACAAGCACACAAACACACAAACACACAAACACATAAACACACAAACACACAAACACACAAACACACAAACACACAAACACACAAACACACAAACACACAAACACACAAACACACAAACACACAAACACACAAACACACAAACACACAAACACACAAACACACAAACACACAAACACACAAACACACAAACACACAAATACTTAAACACACAAACACACAAACACGAAAACACACAAACACACAAACACACAAACACACAATACACAAACTCACAAACACACAAACACACAAACACACAAACACACAAACACACAAACACTCAAGCACACAAACACACAAACACACGAACACACGAAAACACAAACACACGAACACACAAACACACAAACACACAAACACACAAACACACAAACACACAAACACACAAACACACAAACACACAAACACACAAACACAGAAACACACAAATACACAAACACACAAACACACAAACACACAAACACACAAACACACAAACACACAAACACACAAACACACAAACACACAAACACACAAACACACAAACACACAAACACACAAACACACAAACACACAAACACACAAACACACAAACACACAAACACACAAACACACAAACACACAAACACACGAACACACGAACACACGAACACACAAACCCACAAACACACAAACACGCAAACACACAAACACACAAACACACAAACACACAAACACACAAACACACAAACACACAAACACACAAACACACAAACACACAAACACACAAACACACAAACACACAAACACACAAACACACAAACACACAAACACACAAACACGCAAACACACAAACATACGAACACACAAACACACAAACGCACAAACACACAAACACACAAACACATAAACACACAAACACACAAACACACAAACACACAAACACACAAACACACAAACACACAAACACACAAACACACAAACACACAAACACACAAACACACAAACACACAAACACACAAACACACAAACACACAAACACACAAACACACAAACACACAAACACACAAACACACAAACACACAAACACACAAACACACAAACACACAAACACACAAACACACAAACACACAAACACACAAACACACAAACACACAAACACACAAACACACAAACACACAAACACACAAACACACGAACACAAAAACACACAAACACACAAACACACGAACACACAAACACACAAACACACAAACACACAAACACTCAAACACACGAACACACAAATTCACAAAAACACGAACACACGAACACACAGACACACAAACACACAATCACACAAACACGCAAACACACAAGCACACAAACACACAAACACACAAACACACAAACACACAAACACACAAACAAACAAAGACACAAACACACAAACACACAAACACACAAACACACAAACACACCAACACACAAACACACAAACACACAAACACACAAACGCACAAACACACAAACGCACAAACGTGCAAACACACATACACACAAACACACAAACACACAAACACACAAACACACAAACACACAAACACACAAACACACAAACACACAAACACACAAACACACAAACACACAAACACACAAACACACAAACACACAAACACATAAACACACAAACACACAAACACACGAACACACAAACACACTAACACACAAACACACAAACAAACACGCAAACACGCAAACACGCAAACACACAAACACACAAACACACAAACAGACAAACACAAACACACAAACACACAAACACACAAACACATAAACACACAAACACACAAACACACGAACACAGAAACACGCGAACACACAAACACACAAACACACAAACACACAAACACACAAACACACAAACACACAAACACGCGAACACGCGAACACACAAACACAAAAACACGAAAACACACAAACTTTCAAACACACAAACACACGAACACACGAACACACAATCACACGAACACACAAACACACAAACACACAAACACACAAAGACACAAACACACAAACACACAAACACACAAACACACAAACGCACAAACACACAAACGCACAAACGTGCAAACACACATACACACAAACACACATACACACAAACACACAAACACACAAACACACAAACACACAAACACACAAACACACAAACACACAAACACACAAACACACAAACACACAAACACACAAACACACAAACACATAAACACACAAACACACAAACACACGAACACACAAACACACTAACACACAAACACACAAACAAACACGCAAACACGCAAACACGCAAACACACAAACACACAAACACACAAACACACAAACAGACAAACACAAACACACAAACACACAAACACACAAACACACAAACACACAAACACACGAACACACAATCACGCGAACACACAAACACACAAACACCCAAACACACAAACACGCGAACACGCGAACACACAAACACAAAAACACAAAAACACGAAAACACACAAACACACAAACACACGGACACACAAACACACAAACACACAAACACACAAACACACAAACGCACAAACACACAAACACACAAACACACAAACACACAAACAGACTAACACACAAACACCTAAACACACAAACACCCAAGCACACAAACACACAAACACACAAACACACAAACACACAATCACACAAACACACAAACACACGGACACACAAACACACAAACAGACAAACACAGAAACACACGAACACACAAACACACAAACACACAAACACACAAACACACAAGCACACAAACACACAAACACATAAACACACAAACACACAAACACACAAACACACAAACACACAAACACACAAACACACAAACACACAAACACACAAACACACAAACACACAAACACACAAACACACAAACACACAAACACACAAACACACAAACACACAAACACACAAACACACAAACACACAAACACACAAACACACAAACACACAAACACACAAATACACAAACACACAAACACACAAACACGAAAACACACAAACACACAAACACACAAACACACAATACACAAACTCACAAACACACAAACACACAAACACACAAACACACAAACACACAAACACACAAACACTCAAGCACACAAACACACAAACACACGAACACACGAAAACACAAACACACGAACACACAAACACACAAACACACAAACACACAAACACACAAACACACAAACACACAAACACACAAACACACAAACACACAAACACACAAACACACAAACACACAAACACACAAACACACAAACACACAAACACACAAACACACAAACACACAAACACACAAACACACAAACACACAAACACACAAACACACAAACACACAAACACACAAACACACAAACACACAAACACACAAACACACAAACACACAAACACACAAACACACAAACACACAAACACACGAACACACGAACACACGAACACACAAACCCACAAACACACAAACACGCAAACACACAAACACACAAACACACAAACACACAAACACACAAACACACAAACACACAAACACACAAACACACAAACACACAAACACACAAACACACAAACACACAAACACACAAACACACAAACACACAAACACACAAACACACAAACACACAAACACACAAACACACAAACACACAAACACACAAACACACAAACACACAAACACGCAAACACACAAACATACGAACACACAAACACACAAACGCACGAACACACAAACACACAAACACATAAACACACAAACACACAAACACACAAACACACAAACACACAAACACACAAACACACAAACACACAAACACACAAACACACAAACACACAAACACACAAACACACAAACACACAAACACACAAACACACAAACACACAAACACACAAACACACAAACACACAAACACACAAACACACAAACACACAAACACACAAACACACAAACACACAAACACACAAACACACAAACACACAAACACACAAACACACAAACACACGAACACAAAAACACACAAACACACAAACGCACGAACACACAAACACACAAACACACAAACACACAAACACTCAAACACACGAACACACAAATTCACAAAAACACGAACACACGAACACACAGACACACAAACACACAATCACACAAACACGCAAACACACAAGCACACAAACACACAAACACACAAACACACAAACACACAAACACACAAACAAACAAAGACACAAACACACAAACACACAAACACACAAACACACAAACACACCAACACACAAACACACAAACACACAAACGCACAAACACACAAACGCACAAACGTGCAAACACACATACACACAAACACACAAACACACAAACACACAAACACACAAACACACAAACACACAAACACACAAACACACAAACACACAAACACACAAACACACAAACACACAAACACACAAACACACAAACACACAAACACACAAACACACAAACACACAAACACGCAAACACACAAACATACGAACACACAAACACACAAACGCACGAACCCACAAACACACAAACACATAAACACACAAACACACAAACACACAAACACACAAACACACAAACACACAAACACACAAACACACAAACACACAAACACACAAACACACAAACACATAAACACACGAACACATAAACACACAAACACACAAACACACAAACACACAAACACACAAACACACAAACACACAAACACACAAACACACAAACAGACAAACACACAAACACACAAACACACAAACACACAAACACACAAACACACAAACACACAAACACACAAACACACAAATACACAAACACACAAACACACAAACACACAAACACACAAACACGAAAACACACAAACACGCATACACACAAACACACAATACACAAACACACAAACACACAAACACACAAACACACAAACACACAAACACACAAACACACAAACACACAAACACACAAACACACAAACACACAAACACACAAACACACAAACACACAAGACACAAACACACAAACACACAAACACGCAAACACACGAACACACAAACACCAAAACACACAAACACACAAACACCCAAACACACAAACACACGCACACCTGAACACACAAACACACGATTACACAAACACACAAACACACAATTACACAAACACACAAACACACAAACACACAAACACACAAACACACAAACACACAAACACACAAACACACAAACACACAAACACACAAACACACAAACACACAAATACACAAACACAGAAACACACAAACACACAAACACACAAACACACAAACACACAATCACACAAACACACAAACAAACAAACACACAAACACACAAACACACAAACACATAAACACGCAAACACACAAACACACAAACACACAAACACACAAACACACAAACACAAACACACAAACACACAAACACACAAATACACAAACACACATAAACACAAACACAAAAACACACAGACAGACAAACACACAAACACACAAACACACGAACACACGAACACACAAACACACAAACACACAAACACACAAACACAAAAACACACAAACACACAAACACACAAACACACAAACACACAAACACACAAACACACAAACACACAAACACACAAACACACAAACACAAAAACACACAAACACACAAACACACAAACACACAAACACACAAACACACAAACACACAAACACACAAACACACAAACACACAAACACACAAAACCACAAACACACAACCACGAAAACATACAAACACACAAACACACATACACACAAACACACAAACACACAAACGCACAAACACACACACACACAAACACACAAACACACAAACACACAAACACACAAACACACAAACACACAAACAGACAAACACACAAACACACAAACACACGAACACACAAACACACAAACACACATACACACAAACACACAAACACACAAACACACAAACACACAAACACACAAACACACAAACACACAAACACACAAACACACAAACACACAAACACACCAACACACAAACACACAAACACACAAACACACAAACACGCAAACACACAAACATACGAACACACAAACACACAAACGCACAAACACACAAACACACAAACACATAAACACACAAACACACAAACACACAAACACACAAACACACAAACACACAAACACACAAACACACAAACACACAAACACACAAACACACAAACACACAAACACAGAAACACACAAACACACAAACACACAAACACACGAACACACAAACACACAAACACACAAACACACGAACACAAAAACACACAAACACACAAACACACAAACACACAAACACACAAACACTCAAACACACGAACACACAAACACACAAACACACAAACACACAAACACACAAACACACAAACAGACAAACACGAAAACACACAAACACACAAACACACAAACACACAAACACACAAACACACAAACGAACAAACACACAAACACAAAAACACACAAACACACAAACAAACAAACACACAAACACACAAACACACAAACACACAAACACATGAACACACAAATACACAAACACACAAAAACACAAACAAACAAACACACAAACACACAAACACACAAACACGCATACACAAACACACAAACACACAAACACACAAACACACATACACACAAACACACAAACACACAAACACACAAACACACAAACACACAAAAACACAAACACACAAACACACAAACAGACAAACACACAAACACACAAACACACAAACACACAAACACACAAACACACAAACACACAAACACACAAACACACAAACACACAAACACCCAAACACACAAACACACAAACACACAAACGCCCAAACACACAAACACACGCACACCTGAACACACAAACACACAAACACACAAACACACAATCACACAAACACACAAACACACGAATACACAAACACACAAACAGACAAACACAGAAACACACGAACACACAAACACACAAACACACAAACACACAAACACACAAACACACAAACACATAAACACACGAACACATAAACACACAAACACACAAACACACAAACACACAAACACACAAACACACAAACACACAAACACACAAACACACAAACACACAAACACACAAACACACAAACACACAAACACACAAACACACAAACACACAAATACACAAACACACAAACACACAAACACACAAACACACAAACACACAAACACACAAACACACAAACACACAAACACACAAACACACAAACACACAAACACACAAACACACAAACACACAAACACACAAACACACAAACACACAAACACCCAAACACACAAACACACAAACACATAAACACACAAACACACAAACACACAGACACACCTGAACACACAAACACACAAACACACAAACACACAATCACACAAACACACAAACACACGAATACACAAACACACAAACAGACAAACACAGAAACACACGAACACACAAACACACAAACACACAAACACACAAACACACAAACACACAAACACACAAACACATAAACACACGAACACATAAACACACAAACACACAAACACACAAACACACAAACACACAAACACACAAACACACAAACACACAAACACACAAACACACAAACACACAAACACACAAACACACAAACACACAAATACACAAACACACAAACACACAAACACACAAACACGAAAACACACAAACACGCATACACACAAACACACAATACACAAACACACAAACACACAAACACACAAACACACAAACACACAAACACACAAACACACAAACACTTAAACACACAAACACACAAACACACAAACACACAAACACACAAACACACAAACACACAAAAAAACAAACACACAAACACACAAACACGCAAACACACGAACACACAAACACACAAACACACAAACACATAAACACGCAAACACACGAACACACAAACACACAAACACAAACACACAAACACACAAACACACAAATACACAAACACACATAAACACAAACACAAAAACACACAAACAGACAAACACACAAACACACAAACACACAAACACACAAACACACAAACACACAAACACACAAACACACAAACACACGAACACACAAACACACAAACACACAAACACACAAACACACAAACACACAAACACACAAACACACAAACACACAAACACAAAAACACACAAACACACAAACACACAAACACACAAACACACAAACACACAAACACACAAACACACAAACACACAAATACACAAACACACAAACACACAAAACCACAAACACACAACCACGAAAACATACAAACACACAAACACACATACACACAAACACACAAACACACAAACGCACAAACACACACACACACAAACACACAAACACACAAACACACAAACACACAAACACACAAACACACAAACACACAAACAGACAAACACACAAACACACAAACACACGAACACACAAACACACAAACACACATACACACAAACTCACAGACACACAAACACACAAACACACAAACACACAAACACACAAACACACAAACACACAAACACACCAACACACAAACACACAAACACACGAATGAACAAGCACACAAACACATAAACACACAAACGAACAAACACACAAATACACAAACATACAAACACACAAACACGAAAACACACAAACACACAAACACACGAACACACAAACACACAAACAAACAAACACACAAACACACAAACACGCAAACACACGAACACACAAACACACAAACACACAAACACACACACACACAAAAGCGCAAGAACACAAACACCCAAACACACTAACACACAAACACCTAAACACACAAACACCCAAGCACACAAACACACAAGCACACAAACACACAAACACACGAACACACGAACACACAAACACACGAACACACAAACACACAAACACACAAACACACAAACACACAAACACACAAACACACAAACACACAAACACACAAACACACAAACACACAAACACACAAACACACAAACGCACAAACACACAAACACACAAACACACAAACACACAAACACACAAACACAGAAACACACAAACACACAAACACACAAACACACAAACACACAAACACACAAACACACAAACACACAAACACACAAACACACAAACACACAAACACACAAACACACAAACACACGAACACACGAACACACGAACACACAAACCCACAAACACACAAACACGCAAACACGCAAACACACAAACACACAAACACACAAACACACAAACACACAAACACACAAACACACAAACACACAAACACACAAACACACAAACACACAAACACACAAACACACAAACACACAAACACACAAACACACAAACACACAAACACACAAACACACAAACACACAAACACACAAACACACAAACACACAAACACACAAACACGCAAACACACAAACATACGAACACACAAACACACAAACGCACAAACACACAAACACACAAACACACAAACACATAAACACACAAACACACAAACACACAGACACACAAACACACAAACACACAAACACACAAACACACAAACACACAAACACACAAACACACAAACACACAAACACACAAACACACAAACACACAAACACACAAACACACAAACAAACAAACACACAAACACACAAACACACAAACACACAAACACACAAACACACAAACACACAAACACACAAACACACAAACACACAAACACACAAACACCCAAACACACAAACACACGCACACCTGAACACACAAACACACAAACACACAAACACACAAACACACAAACACACAAACACACAAACACACAAACACACAAACACACAAACACACAAACACACAAACACACAAACACACAAACACACAAACACACAAACACACAAACACACAAACACACAAACACACGAACACACAAACACACTAACACACAAACACACAAACAAACACGCAAACACGCAAACACGCAAACACACAAACACACAAACACACAAACAGACAAACACAAACACACAAACACACAAACACACAAACACATAAACACACAAACACACAAACACACGAACACAGAAACACGCGAACACACAAACACACAAACACACAAACACACAAACACACAAACACACAAACACGCGAACACGCGAACACACAAACACAAAAACACGAAAACACACAAACTTTCAAACACACAAACACACGAACACACGAACACACAATCACACGAACACACAAACACACAAACACACAAACACACAAAGACACAAACACACAAACACACAAACACACAAACACACAAACGCACAAACACACAAACGCACAAACGTGCAAACACACATACACACAAACACACATACACACAAACACACAAACACACAAACACACAAACACACAAACACACAAACACACAAACACACAAACACACAAACACACAAACACACAAACACACAAACACACAAACACATAAACACACAAACACACAAACACACGAACACACAAACACACTAACACAGAAACACACAAACACACAAACACACAAACACACAAACACACAAACACACAAACACACAAACACACAAACACACAAACACACAAACACACAAACACACAAACACACAAACACACGAACACACGAACACACGAACACACAAACCCACAAACACACAAACACGCAAACACGCAAACACACAAACACACAAACACACAAACACACAAACACACAAACACACAAACACACAAACACACAAACACACAAACACACAAACACACAAACACACAAACACACAAACACACAAACACACAAACACACAAACACACAAACACACAAACACACAAACACACAAACACACAAACACACAAACACACAAACACACAAACACACAAACACACAAACACACAAACACACAAACACGCAAACACACAAACATACGAACACACAAACACACAAACGCACAAACACACAAACACACAAACACACAAACACATAAACACACAAACACACAAACACACAGACACACAAACACACAAACACACAAACACACAAACACACAAACACACAAACACACAAACACACAAACACACAAACACACAAACACACAAACACACAAACACACAAACACACAAACAAACAAACACACAAACACACAAACACACAAACACACAAACACACAAACACACAAACACACAAACACACAAACACACAAACACACAAACACACAAACACCCAAACACACAAACACACGCACACCTGAACACACAAACACACAAACACACAAACACACAAACACACAAACACACAAACACACAAACACACAAACACACAAACACACAAACACACAAACACACAAACACACAAACACACAAACACACAAACACACAAACACACAAACACACAAACACACAAACACACGAACACACAAACACACTAACACACAAACACACAAACAAACACGCAAACACGCAAACACGCAAACACACAAACACACAAACACACAAACAGACAAACACAAACACACAAACACACAAACACACAAACACATAAACACACAAACACACAAACACACGAACACAGAAACACGCGAACACACAAACACACAAACACACAAACACACAAACACACAAACACACAAACACGCGAACACGCGAACACACAAACACAAAAACACGAAAACACACAAACTTTCAAACACACAAACACACGAACACACGAACACACAATCACACGAACACACAAACACACAAACACACAAACACACAAAGACACAAACACACAAACACACAAACACACAAACACACAAACGCACAAACACACAAACGCACAAACGTGCAAACACACATACACACAAACACACATACACACAAACACACAAACACACAAACACACAAACACACAAACACACAAACACACAAACACACAAACACACAAACACACAAACACACAAACACACAAACACACAAACACATAAACACACAAACACACAAACACACGAACACACAAACACACTAACACACAAACACACAAACAAACACGCAAACACGCAAACACGCAAACACACAAACACACAAACACACAAACACACAAACAGACAAACACAAACACACAAACACACAAACACACAAACACACAAACACACAAACACACGAACACACAATCACGCGAACACACAAACACACAAACACCCAAACACACAAACACGCGAACACGCGAACACACAAACACAAAAACACAAAAACACGAAAACACACAAACACACAAACACACGGACACACAAACACACAAACACACAAACACACAAACACACAAACGCACAAACACACAAACACACAAACACACAAACACACAAACAGACTAACACACAAACACCTAAACACACAAACACCCAAGCACACAAACACACAAACACACAAACACACAAACACACAATCACACAAACACACAAACACACGGACACACAAACACACAAACAGACAAACACAGAAACACACGAACACACAAACACACAAACACACAAACACACAAACACACAAGCACACAAACACACAAACACATAAACACACAAACACACAAACACACAAACACACAAACACACAAACACACAAACACACAAACACACAAACACACAAACACACAAACACACAAACACACAAACACACAAACACACAAACACACAAACACACAAACACACAAACACACAAACACACAAACACACAAACACACAAACACACAAACACACAAACACACAAATACACAAACACACAAACACACAAACACGAAAACACACAAACACACAAACACACAAACACACAATACACAAACTCACAAACACACAAACACACAAACACACAAACACACAAACACACAAACACACAAACACTCAAGCACACAAACACACAAACACACGAACACACGAAAACACAAACACACGAACACACAAACACACAAACACACAAACACACAAACACACAAACACACAAACACACAAACACACAAACACACAAACACACAAACACAGAAACACACAAACACACAAACACACAAACACACAAACACACAAACACACAAACACACAAACACACAAACACACAAACACACAAACACACAAACACACAAACACACAAACACACAAACACACAAACACACAAACACACAAACACACAAACACACAAACACACAAACACACAAACACACAAACACACAAACACACGAACACACGAACACACGAACACACAAACCCACAAACACACAAACACGCAAACACACAAACACACAAACACACAAACACACAAACACACAAACACACAAACACACAAACACACAAACACACAAACACACAAACACACAAACACACAAACACACAAACACACAAACACACAAACACACAAACACACAAACACACAAACACACAAACACACAAACACACAAACACACAAACACACAAACACACAAACACACAAACACGCAAACACACAAACATACGAACACACAAACACACAAACGCACGAACACACAAACACACAAACACATAAACACACAAACACACAAACACACAAACACACAAACACACAAACACACAAACACACAAACACACAAACACACAAACACACAAACACACAAACACACAAACACACAAACACACAAACACACAAACACACAAACACACAAACACACAAACACACAAACACACAAACACACAAACACACAAACACACAAACACACAAACACACAAACACACAAACACACAAACACACAAACACACAAACACACAAACACACGAACACAAAAACACACAAACACACAAACGCACGAACACACAAACACACAAACACACAAACACACAAACACTCAAACACACGAACACACAAATTCACAAAAACACGAACACACGAACACACAGACACACAAACACACAATCACACAAACACGCAAACACACAAGCACACAAACACACAAACACACAAACACACAAACACACAAACACACAAACAAACAAAGACACAAACACACAAACACACAAACACACAAACACACAAACACACAAACACACAAATACACAAACACACAAACACACAAACACGAAAACACACAAACACACAAACACACAAACACACAATACACAAACTCACAAACACACAAACACACAAACACACAAACACACAAACACACAAACACACAAACACTCAAGCACACAAACACACAAACACACGAACACACGAAAACACAAACACACGAACACACAAACACACAAACACACAAACACACAAACACACAAACACACAAACACACAAACACACAAACACACAAACACACAAACACAGAAACACACAAACACACAAACACACAAACACACAAACACACAAACACACAAACACACAAACACACAAACACACAAACACACAAACACACAAACACACAAACACACAAACACACAAACACACAAACACACAAACACACAAACACACAAACACACAAACACACAAACACACAAACACACAAACACACAAACACACAAACACACGAACACACGAACACACGAACACACAAACCCACAAACACACAAACACGCAAACACACAAACACACAAACACACAAACACACAAACACACAAACACACAAACACACAAACACACAAACACACAAACACACAAACACACAAACACACAAACACACAAACACACAAACACACAAACACACAAACACACAAACACACAAACACACAAACACACAAACACACAAACACACAAACACACAAACACACAAACACACAAACACGCAAACACACAAACATACGAACACACAAACACACAAACGCACGAACACACAAACACACAAACACATAAACACACAAACACACAAACACACAAACACACAAACACACAAACACACAAACACACAAACACACAAACACACAAACACACAAACACACAAACACACAAACACACAAACACACAAACACACAAACACACAAACACACAAACACACAAACACACAAACACACAAACACACAAACACACAAACACACAAACACACAAACACACAAACACACAAACACACAAACACACAAACACACAAACACACAAACACACGAACACAAAAACACACAAACACACAAACGCACGAACACACAAACACACAAACACACAAACACACAAACACTCAAACACACGAACACACAAATTCACAAAAACACGAACACACGAACACACAGACACACAAACACACAATCACACAAACACGCAAACACACAAGCACACAAACACACAAACACACAAACACACAAACACACAAACACACAAACAAACAAAGACACAAACACACAAACACACAAACACACAAACACACAAACACACCAACACACAAACACACAAACACACAAACGCACAAACACACAAACGCACAAACGTGCAAACACACATACACACAAACACACAAACACACAAACACACAAACACACAAACACACAAACACACAAACACACAAACACACAAACACACAAACACACAAACACACAAACACACAAACACACAAACACACAAACACACAAACACACAAACACACAAACACACAAACACGCAAACACACAAACATACGAACACACAAACACACAAACGCACGAACCCACAAACACACAAACACACAAACACACAAGACACAAACACACAAACACACAAACACGCAAACACACGAACACACAAACACCAAAACACACAAACACACAAACACCCAAACACACAAACACACGCACACCTGAACACACAAACACACAATTACACAAACACACAAACACACAATTACACAAACACACAAACACACAAACACACAAACACACAAACACACAAACACACAAACACACAAACACACAAACACACAAACACACAAACACACAAATACACAAACACAGAAACACACAAACACACAAACACACAAACACACAAACACACAATCACACAAACACACAAACAAACAAACACACAAACACACAAACACACAAACACATAAACACGCAAACACACAAACACACAAACACACAAACACACAAACACACAAACACAAACACACAAACACACAAACACACAAATACACAAACACACATAAACACAAACACAAAAACACACAGACAGACAAACACACAAACACACAAACACACGAACACACGAACACACAAACACACAAACACACAAACACACAAACACAAAAACACACAAACACACAAACACACAAACACACAAACACACAAACACACAAACACACAAACACACAAACACACAAACACACAAACACAAAAACACACAAACACACAAACACACAAACACACAAACACACAAACACACAAACACACAAACACACAAACACACAAACACACAAACACACAAAACCACAAACACACAACCACGAAAACATACAAACACACAAACACACATACACACAAACACACAAACACACAAACGCACAAACACACACACACACAAACACACAAACACACAAACACACAAACACACAAACACACAAACACACAAACAGACAAACACACAAACACACAAACACACGAACACACAAACACACAAACACACATACACACAAACACACAAACACACAAACACACAAACACACAAACACACAAACACACAAACACACAAACACACAAACACACAAACACACAAACACACCAACACACAAACACACAAACACACAAACACACAAACACACAAACACACAAACACACAAACACGCAAACACACAAACATACGAACACACAAACACACAAACACACAAACACGCAAACACACAAACATACGAACACACAAACACACAAACGCACAAACACACAAACACACAAACACATAAACACACAAACACACAAACACACAAACACACAAACACACAAACACACAAACACACAAACACACAAACACACAAACACACAAACACACAAACACACAAACACACAAACACAGAAACACACAAACACACAAACACACAAACACACGAACACACAAACACACAAACACACAAACACACGAACACAAAAACACACAAACACACAAACACACAAACACACAAACACACAAACACTCAAACACACGAACACACAAACACACAAACACACAAACACACAAACACACAAACACACAAACAGACAAACACGAAAACACACAAACACACAAACACACAAACACACAAACACACAAACACACAAACGAACAAACACACAAACACAAAAACACACAAACACACAAACAAACAAACACACAAACACACAAACACACAAACACACAAACACATGAACACACAAATACACAAACACACAAAAACACAAACAAACAAACACACAAACACACAAACACACAAACACGCATACACAAACACACAAACACACAAACACACAAACACACATACACACAAACACACAAACACACAAACACACAAACACACAAACACACAAAAACACAAACACACAAACACACAAACAGACAAACACACAAACACACAAACACACAAACACACAAACACACAAACACACAAACACACAAACACACAAACACACAAACACACAAACACCCAAACACACAAACACACAAACACACAAACGCCCAAACACACAAACACACGCACACCTGAACACACAAACACACAAACACACAAACACACAATCACACAAACACACAAACACACGAATACACAAACACACAAACAGACAAACACAGAAACACACGAACACACAAACACACAAACACACAAACACACAAACACACAAACACACAAACACACAAACACATAAACACACGAACACATAAACACACAAACACACAAACACACAAACACACAAACACACAAACACACAAACACACAAACACACAAACACACAAACACACAAACACACAAACACACAAACACACAAACACACAAACACACAAATACACAAACACACAAACACACAAACACACAAACACACAAACACACAAACACACAAACACACAAACACACAAACACACAAACACACAAACACACAAACACACAAACACACAAACACACAAACACACAAACACACAAACACACAAACACCCAAACACACAAACACACAAACACATAAACACACAAACACACAAACACACAGACACACCTGAACACACAAACACACAAACACACAAACACACAATCACACAAACACACAAACACACGAATACACAAACACACAAACAGACAAACACAGAAACACACGAACACACAAACACACAAACACACAAACACACAAACACACAAACACACAAACACACAAACACATAAACACACGAACACATAAACACACAAACACACAAACACACAAACACACAAACACACAAACACACAAACACACAAACACACAAACACACAAACACACAAACACACAAACACACAAACACACAAACACACAAATACACAAACACACAAACACACAAACACACAAACACGAAAACACACAAACACACAAACACACAAACACACAAACACACAAACACACAAACACACAAACACACAAACACTTAAACACACAAACACACAAACACACAAACACACAAACACACAAACACACAAACACACAAACACACAAAAAAACAAACACACAAACACACAAACACGCAAACACACGAACACACAAACACACAAACACACAAACACATAAACACGCAAACACACGAACACACAAACACACAAACACAAACACACAAACACACAAACACACAAATACACAAACACACATAAACACAAACACAAAAACACACAAACAGACAAACACACAAACACACAAACACACAAACACACAAACACACAAACACACAAACACACAAACACACAAACACACGAACACACAAACACACAAACACACAAACACACAAACACACAAACACACAAACACACAAACACACAAACACACAAACACACAAACACAAAAACACACAAACACACAAACACACAAACACACAAACACACAAACACACAAACACACAAACACACAAATACACAAACACACAAACACACAAAACCACAAACACACAACCACGAAAACATACAAACACACAAACACACATACACACAAACACACAAACACACAAACGCACAAACACACACACACACAAACACACAAACACACAAACACACAAACACACAAACACACAAACACACAAACACACAAACAGACAAACACACAAACACACAAACACACGAACACACAAACACACAAACACACATACACACAAACTCACAGACACACAAACACACAAACACACAAACACACAAACACACAAACACACAAACACACAAACACACCAACACACAAACACACAAACACACGAATGAACAAGCACACAAACACATAAACACACAAACGAACAAACACACAAATACACAAACATACAAACACACAAACACGAAAACACACAAACACACAAACACACGAACACACAAACACACAAACAAACAAACACACAAACACACAAACACGCAAACACACGAACACACAAACACACAAACACACAAACACACACACACACAAAAGCGCAAGAACACAAACACCCAAACACACTAACACACAAACACCTAAACACACAAACACCCAAGCACACAAACACACAAGCACACAAACACACAAACACACGAACACACGAACACACAAACACACGAACACACAAACACACAAACACACAAACACACAAACACACAAACACACAAACACACAAACACACAAACACACAAACACACAAACACACAAACACACAAACACACAAACGCACAAACACACAAACACACAAACACACAAACACACAAACACACAAACACAGAAACACACAAACACACAAACACACAAACACACAAACACACAAACACACAAACACACAAACACACAAACACACAAACACACAAACACACAAACACACAAACACACAAACACACGAACACACGAACACACGAACACACAAACCCACAAACACACAAACACGCAAACACGCAAACACACAAACACACAAACACACAAACACACAAACACACAAACACACAAACACACAAACACACAAACACACAAACACACAAACACACAAACACACAAACACACAAACACACAAACACACAAACACACAAACACACAAACACACAAACACACAAACACACAAACACACAAACACACAAACACACAAACACGCAAACACACAAACATACGAACACACAAACACACAAACGCACAAACACACAAACACACAAACACACAAACACATAAACACACAAACACACAAACACACAGACACACAAACACACAAACACACAAACACACAAACACACAAACACACAAACACACAAACACACAAACACACAAACACACAAACACACAAACACACAAACACACAAACACACAAACAAACAAACACACAAACACACAAACACACAAACACACAAACACACAAACACACAAACACACAAACACACAAACACACAAACACACAAACACACAAACACCCAAACACACAAACACACGCACACCTGAACACACAAACACACAAACACACAAACACACAAACACACAAACACACAAACACACAAACACACAAACACACAAACACACAAACACACAAACACACAAACACACAAACACACAAACACACAAACACACAAACACACAAACACACAAACACACAAACACACAAACACACAAACACAAAAAAACACACAAACACACAAACTCACAATCACACAAACACACAAACACACAAACACACAAACACACAAACACACAAACACATATACACACAAACACACAAACAAACAAACACACAAACACACAAACACACAAACACACAAACACACAAACACAAACACACAAACACACAAATACACAAACACACAAAAACACAAACACGAAAACACACAAACTCACAAACACACAAACACACAAACACACAAACACACAAACACACAAACACACAAACACACAAACACACAAACACAAACACACAAACACACAAACACACAAACACACAAACACACAAACACACAAACACACAAACACACAAACACACAAACACACAAACACACAAACACACAAACACACAAACACACAAACACACAAACACACAAAACCACAAACACACAACCACGAAAACATACAAACACACAAACACACAAACACACAAACACACAAACACACAAACACACAAACACACAAACAGACAAACACACAAAAACACAAACACACAAACACACAAACACACAAACACACAAACACACAAACACACAATCACACAAACACACAGACACACGAATACACAAACACACAAACAGACAAACACAGAAACACACGAACACACAAACACACAAACACGAAAAGACACGAACACATAAACACACAAACACACAAACACACAAACACACAAACACACAAACACACAAACACAGAAACACACAAACACACAAACACACAAACACACAAACACACAAACACACAAACACACAAACACACAAACACACAAACACACAAACACACAAACACACAAATACACAAACACACAAACACACAAACACACAAACACGAAAACACACAAACACGCATACACACAAACACACAATACACAAACACACAAACACACAAACACACAAACACACAAACACACAAACACACAAACACACAAACACACAAACACACAAACACACAAACACACAAAAACACAAACACACAAACACACAAACACGCAAACACACGAACACACAAACACCAAAACACACAAACACCCAAACACACAAACACACGCACACCTGAACACACAAACACACAATTACACAAACACACAAACACACAATTACACAAACACACAAACACACAAACACACAAACACACAAACAC